>CAXKVY010008700.1:0-18934 GCA_964058915.1 Tetropium fuscum | reverse complement strand
AGTGGCCCTGGGAGAGAAAATATCACAATATTGTCTGCTGTAAGTGCTAGCGGTGAAAAAGCCCCGCCGTTGATTGTTTTTAAAGGCAAAAATATGTGGGACCAGTGGATGGCAGAACCAGATGGAGGACAAAACATAGCGTATGCTGCTAGCAGCAATGGCTGGATGGAGACTGACATTTTTTAAAACTTTATTCAGAAAACATTAATTCCTGTTCTGGGCGATCTCCGACCCGTCCTGCTTATATATGATGGGCATAGTACCCACGTAGACAATAGAGTTGTAACTCTTGCACGGGAAAACCGCATTACCATTTTAAAGCTGCCACCACATACTTCTCACCTTTTGCAGCCCCTCGACCTAGCTGTATTTAGATCATTTAAATCCGCTTGGGACGAAGAATTGGTGAGTTGGCAACGACAGAATCAGGGCATGAAGCTGCCAAAGAAAACATTTTCCGAAAAAGTACGTAAAGTATGGAATACTATTACTCCTCTTGTAATTCAAAATGGGTTCAAAAAAGCCGGAATATATCCTTTTGACGCCAGTGTTGTTCCAAATGAAAAATATCATCCTGAAGCCCTAAAAAGATTTGAAAATCTAAAGACATGTAAAATAAATGAAACTGTCGATGTCAATGCAAATAACATGGTTCCGGATATAGCAGGTCCAAGCAATGCTGCATTGGTTAACCAGAGTGACGAGAAACAATCACAGCCAACAAACGTTTCATTTGAGGACCTTCTACTACAAACCGTAAAGCAAAGTTCCGGAAATGGTAGTCACAGAAAAAAGACGAGTAGCAGCAGGTGCTGAAGTGATAACGTATCAAGATATACACCAGCTACCGGAACATAATAAAAAGCATGCAACAAATAAAACTAAAAAACACAAAGATCGAAACCACCCAAGTACTAGCAGTGAAAGTTTAGAACCAGTCTACGAAGACTCTGATAACGATTTAGATTTCCTAGACGATGAAGAGGCAAATGAGATGGAAAACTTTAAATTAGACGCTTGGATATTGGTTAAATACTGCACAAAGAAAACCATTAAATATTATGCTGGAAAAATCGTAAAAATTGACCGAGTCAAGCGCGACTGTATTGTGAAGTTTTTAAGATATAACACAGAAGCAAATCATACGGATGAAATAATCTTTGAAAATATAGAAAAGTTCTTACCGGATCCAACACAGGATGAACAAAATCATTTTAATTTCAACGTTGATTTCGAAGGACTAAATATTGCTTAAGATTTTAATTTAGTTTTGCTAATATTTGTAAAAAATAAAAATATTTGTTCTTCAATTTTGCTTCACAATTGCTTTCCGATCATCCATGTATGGGGTAAAATCGAAGACCATGCAAATATTGGATGATTAAAAAATAAAGTAACTTTTTAAAATAATAGTGAAAAAGTTGTCAGGGGCATGTTCGGAATTCGACCTTACCCCGAAGCCGTGCGTTACGTACCTAAATCATGAATTTGAAAGTTATCCGATCTTTCCCCATAACAAGGGGCAAGTTCGAATGGGTGCAAAAATCCATTTTTGTTACTTTTTTTAGGATTCGTAATCAGAAATATCAAGTTTTGACACTGCAGATTGTTTGTCCGCCCAGTGAAGTGTTACCCTATAAATTTGGACTAATTATTTAAACAATTTAAAAGAGCTAGCCCTTGCTAAATCTCAACTAGTCTAAATTCCGTCTGATCTTGCCCCAACCTACCTTATCCGAAGTGATTTTTTTATGAACTCTGACCTTCCTGTTGGTTCTTGCTGAACTGTTTATTTTTGGAACGTTCTGATATACCTACCAGCTGTTCTTTTTTTCCAACACAGAAACTGCTCATATCAAAAATTCAAGAAAAAGTTCCAAAAGTAAATTGACAAACTAGAGTTAAATAAAAAAATCAAAATACGACAAGGAAAATTAAAATTCGTTGAATCATTTATCGTAAATTTGACAAACGAAATACCCATTGGTTTATAAAAAATATTTAACAATCTAATAAAATATATTTTGTTAATTGCAATTTATTTATAACATCAGTAATTCGTGAATAAATATTTTTTCAAAAAAGTTTGATACTTTTTCCAAAAATCATGTTTGTGAAACCCTGTAATTTTTTGAAAATGGATTTTTCATTGAAATGCTGAAGTGCCAGGAAAACGCGTGACCTTGAAAATTTGAAAAATTTTGCCCTGCGGCGCCATCAATGCTTCTCGTACCAAGTTTAATATCAAGATTAAATTTGTCTGCCCTACCTGATACTTTAGTCACGAGCCGCCACTGGTTTACTGGCTCTTTCCTTCCCTGTGAGTTCACGTCATCAGATACCGGAGCATTTCAGCGTATTAATAAAATACAATTTATTTATACACTGACTAATTTGTGAGTAAATATATTTCAAAAAAACTTCTCAAATCATAAAATACTTTTTATGTAGTATATTTTTGTTCACACGGATTTTTCCTTGAATTTCTGAATAGCAGAAAATCTTCATCTCTATCAACATAATTGTTAGCAAAGAGCGCCAGCCTTGCTTCTATGTTGCGGTCAGATAACCCAGGCTTATTTTCTTTTAAATTTAAATATGCAACTGTTCAAGTTGGAAAAGGTTCGCCAGTGTCCATAAGATCAAGAAAGTATTGCCACTTTATTGATTTAGGTATTTTTGAAGTTGGAAAAGGTCTGTTAGTGTACATGGGAACAAAAAGTATTGCAACTTCATTGATTTAAGAATGTTTTATTTTCCTTCAGTGAAGTACAAAGTAAAATACAATATGCAATAGAAAACAGGTTAGGTACCTATATATATATATATATATATATATATATATATATATATATATATATATATATATATATATATATATACATATATATATATATATATATATATATATATATATATATATATATATATATATATATATATATATATATATATATATATATATATATATATATATATATATATATATATGTATATATATATATATATATATATATATATATATATATATATATATATATATATATATATATATATATATATATATATGTATATATATATATATATATATATATATATATATATATATATATATATATATATATATATATATATATATATATATATATATATATATATAATATATATATATATATATATATATATATATATATATATATATATATATATATATATATATATATATATATATATATATATATATATATATATAATATATATATATATATATATATATATATATATATATATATATATATATATATATATATATATATAAAAATAAAAACTTACGACAAATACGACACCCTTCTTACACGGTACATGCTTTTTACATTCTACAGGACAAAATAATAAGCAGAATAGCATTGACTACAGTAACAGAATGCAGACTATAACCACAGATGAATGTTAGCCTGTGCTATAACATAGGTATATAGATAACTGAAATAAAAAATATTAAGCAATACTAACTTAGGCGTAATATAAACGGGAAAACGTTTTAAAATATGAAACTCGACACCCTTAATGAAACAATTAATGCAAATTAATCACACAACAAAACCACAATTTACTAAGTCTTAGTTCCTTAGTCGTCTTAGACGCGTCGCGCATTATTGGGTGTTTTCAGAAATTAGGAATTAGACTAAGGAACACTAAAACGAATTTTGCCGCATAATTGCACCATTAAAAGTATACGTCCCATAGCTCAAGAAGTCAATTCTTTCTTCATACGGTTTAAAAAGAAGCAACTTATGCGAAATAAATAATAATACCATATGCCTATTTCACTTTACTTTATGAAATATACTTCAATAGAAATGTATAACCGGACAGCTAGATAAGCAGTGTGAATTGGTATCAATTGTTTACAAAAATAAACTTATAATCTAGTATGTTTGTTATCATTTTGGCACTATTAAAATATCACCATAACGGTCGCAGCACGTAAGTAGATCTGTAGATCATTTAGTTATCAAGAATTAAAACATTGCTCATAAATTAATTTTAGAAATTTTCGGAAAATTGTAGAAGTTCAATATATGGGAAACATTTAATTTATTTCGCCTGTTAACACGTTGCATCCCAGCCTCAAATATCGTTCCTTCTTATGCAATTAAAAATAAATGCGGGCTGTATGGCCATACAAGCTATTTGTTGACGGTCTATGGGAATATGTCAGAAAAGCGGATTTCCCATTTTGGTGTTTGTGTTTGGCAGCCAAATCATAGATAGTAATAATAATAAGTAGTTTCGGTTTGGAGACTAAACCGAAACAATAAGAAATTAACATACAATTGCATATTGAGTGCCCTACTCCAATAGACACATCTCCATCAGAGACCTACACAACCTTTGCCCCGACATAGTACCCAGAGTGGACTACATCAGAAACATCTCTCAGAGATTCTACGAATTTGAGGTGAGTGATAATCCATTAAGAAACAACATTACACGTATTAGCGAAACAACATATAATTAAACATAAACGTATCTATACAGATTGACCAATTTTCTCCCAATCTACTCTCGCAGCCTTTTATAACTAATTTAAACTTCAATTTGAAAACTTTTTAAACTCTTTTAACGTACTCAATTCATCCTTTCTGTTGGTTTATTTGTTTTTTAGTCAGTTTTTAGACGAATTTTATCAATTACTTACTATAAATTAGCTCATCCAAAAACATTTTTTAACTAAATTACAAAACGACAAAAGCAGTCACTTTATATTTTTTTCCTACCCTTTCCTACCCTTTAAGGCCCGTCTTTCAATCCAATTGAAGATAGTACGCCCACTTTTGTACATAAAAATAATTTTGCGTAGTCACTTGCCGCGATGCTGCTGCGCGTGGATGTTTGGCTGGACTCGGGCATGGGGATAATCCGGGATATCATATTGTACTGATAATTTATAGATAAATCTTTGATTGATTGATCGGACAACAATCCTAGCTTCTCGAACAGTGCCCGCTGTCCAGTATACTGGCCAGCTTGAGGTGCTTTTAAAACACTAGATTGTTCAATTAATATCGGCGTAAAGAACAACCCGCCGTCCCGTACAAATGGATGTCGGTATTCAACGTGTTAACGTGATGTGAATTGTAGTAGCTAGTACTCCAAAATACCCTGATTTAATTACAAGAGAACATAAATGATCTAATATTTTTTTAATTAGGCAGCTGTAACAAATCCTATTAACTTGTTACTAATATCATAAATACTATAATATTGAGACAAGAAGGTTCCGCCTAAAGCCCATGTTCCAGTTTCGTCAGGAGTCTCTGTCGGTGAAAAAGCAGAGAGGCAAAATGAAAATGATTTAATTGACATCTGCAACAAAATAAATCATACAATATTATTTTTATGATGGCATATTATTGTATAGTTACACATATTACAAAGGTTCACACACCTTCATTTTTAATATTACAATATTACAAAACAAAACCGTTCGAGTGGAAACCGTCAACCGTTTAAGTGGTAGAGTACGACTGTGGGCGAGCGCTCATGCCGAGCTAGCCCGCAATCCCATTTAAAACGCGTGATATAAACGTGCCGTTTCCATGGCAACCGACTATTTGCTACGAGAAGCTTGGCCGGGCGGTCAAGAAACGCTCGCCAGCCATCACCGTTCAGCCTGGGCACCCGGCCGACAGGTTTACATTTTTTTTGCCGCATGTTCTACAACTACTGTCCAAAGCACAATATTCGAAGTTCCTTTGGTTCGACAGACCACTTATTCCTTTACAAAATTGCCCGTTTGTTTGTTTTTTCTTACTTAATACTGTTTGATTGGGAGCCGAAAAGGTTTGTTTATCATTAAAATTTGGATTCCCTAAAATTAGTAACAAATGTAACAATAATAGTAAACCCCAAACAGTCACAATAATAATACATAGACAGAATGCTGTTGCACCATTATGTCTATGTATTACTATTATTAATATTATATATGGTCATCAGAGCTGTCGGGAACCAATAAAGTGTCGGTGATAAAAATGCTTGCAATTTGGAGTACACAGTTAAATGGAGGACACAGGAGTAGCTGCAGCAACTCATCGTAGGTACCTGCAAAATAATACATTTCTGTTGGGAGGTTAGATCCAAGAATGTCCATTCCATGGTGGTTATACCTCCAAGCGGAGGATTATTAGGCATTAGAAATTAGGCACTTTAGAGACACCTACTGGGCCTGAACCCTTCGTAGGGATCTCCACAGCGGTTCTCTCAATGAAGACTTTAGCCCAACAAATGTTTCAACATTGTTGAGAACTCATATCTGGTCCCGACGCTGGGAGGACCAGACAGCTGCTGAAGTTAAGCAGATGTAACTTAAGAACAGTGACAGGCCTACTGACCGGTCACTGCCACCTAAGACGACACCTTTACATAATGGGTCTTGTGGAAGACCCTGAGTGTAGGGGATGCTTGGAAGATGAGGAGACAGCAGGGCATGTTCTGATGAATTGCCCCGCTTTCCTGCATACACGTATGCAATACCTGGGACAACTGATGCTGATGCCCAGGGACTTTAGAGAGCTATGTCCCAGCCGCCTCGTTGGCTTTATTAAGGCAACTGGACTGGTATAGCTCTCGAAAGGCGGGACGTGACGGGCCCATACTGAGGCCTATACGTCAAAGGGCAGAGCCCCCGCCAATCTCAATCAATCAACCTCCAAGCGGACTCTTAGGATTGCAGTGTCTCCACAACAGAATAAGGTTGGACACAGCTTGTAAGGTCATCAGAAGTTCAGATCCCCTGCTTCTCATGGTCAAAAATTTCCCAGTCAGGCTTCAATAATTGATTGATCGAAGTTATTTTAGAAATATTAAAATATAAAAATAAATAGCTAAGGTACTTGCCTTTATAATATATTCTGGTCCTGTCAATCGGAAAGACTGTCCCCCAAGAACAAACTCTATTTTTGGTAATTTATTGATAGTGTCGCATCTTACCTAAAGTAAGTAATCCAAGAAAAATAAAATACTCAAGATTCAGTTATTATATTTTATAGCTTACAGAGTAACGGTTGAAATACAATTTACTTGCTCCTATCTTCCTGTGAATGAAATCAATATCTTCTTTAGGACCAACAATTGAGTTGCTACTGGTATCAACAAAAGCTTTGCATCCATTCGGGCATAATGTATAGTTTTCATTTTTATTAATCGAAACTATTACCCTAGAAAATTATGTTGTATAGGTACCTAATACAAAAGTTTACAGAATATATATTAGTTGTGTCACTGTCGCGTCTGCTTTCCCCTTCCTCCCAGACAGTCCGTGGAACACCAGAACGCCAGCGCATACATAGCGCGACAGGTTCTCGCTGGAAACAGTTAGTGGTGATTTGTACAGAGCGGACCAGAAACGTGAAGCGAGTTTAAATTGTATTAACATGCCTACGGTATATTATTAAGTAGATAGTTGCACAACAAAGCGTGGAAGTGGACTAACATTTTCCCGTGTCCAGATGAAGCTTACATTTGTTTTAATTATTATATTTTACTATAAACTCAATCAATATTACTCCTTTATTTTTTTAGAATATTATGCTATAATTAACATAATATAAGATAATTTGATTTTTCGAAGGTTTGTTTAGGTATTTCGCCAATTTTAGTTAACTAATTTAAATATTTATATTGTACACTCGCGTATACATTGATTATTAAACGGTTTCATTTAGCTGACGATGTATATTTGTTTGTTTGTTTATAAATGTTTGTTTCAAATTAAAAATCATCAATCTAATTTATACGGTTTTATTTTAAATCATCAGTTGTGCTAAAAACTATAAAATAATTCGGACACCAACCTGGAATTTCCTGAGATTCTGACGTCTGGTATGAAATTGTGCAATACTAGCAGTGCCGTCTTCTCATGTCAGATGGACGTGAGGCGTATTTGAAATATGGTTTTTATTCGTTCCACGTTTTTATTTTAGTCCATCCCGCGTGAGCGAAAAGGAACTACAATTCTACCGCGCGTGACACAACTGATATATATATTCTGTAAACTTTGCTAATACTTAAGTATCTGCACTTATGAATTGGACATTAATATTGGATAAGAGGATAAAATAATAGACCAAGGCTGAAGACTTTGAAAATGGTAAAAAGTGAAAAAAAACAATAGGAAACCCATTAAAAAGGGAAGGGAATATAATAAAGATGAAAGGAAAAATAATTTATGGGCGATCCAAGGTCGGGAAGTGGAAGGGGGTGTTTTTAAGGGTAAAAACGGTTTATCTCGATTTCCGGCAAGACTACAAGTCGTATGGAAAAAATTAAATAGCAAAGTTGTAGGTAATAAAAAGATCTACAAGTTTTACACTTTTTCACATAACCGCAAAATTTAAAGAACTAGTTTTTGGTTTTTAATTTTTTTCACAAAAATATATTTTTTTTAAAGAAATTTGGTGAATACTTTGGGACATAAAAAAACTTTTTATGTCCCAAACGCACTGTAATTTTTTTGATTTAAAATATTTATTTTTTCACCTTATTTTGACGTCATTAGGAAAAAGCATTCTAATTTCCAATCGAAAAATCTCACAATAGCTGCTTATTTTTATAAAAATCGGTAGGTCTTTTGTTGTTTTGGGGTAAAAAAATTGTCCTGTATTTCAATTAAAGTTAGTAGAAGAATTAAATCATTTTTTTTTTAATAAAAAAATATTTAAAAACAGCCTATGGGGGGTAGGTATTTCTCATATTTTCGTAAATAAATAGAGTTTAATAATAAAGATGGACCATGGACCTACCTGTCCATGGAAAATTGCCAATATTCACCAGCATCCACAGGCAAATACACAATTGGATCATATACCTCGGTTTTATTAGGATACACCTTTTTATGGATATGCTTCTTATCGATAAATCCTAATATAATATTGCCTCCATGATCAGACTGCGTATCTCTAAAAGCATAATTGTAAAAATATAGTATTTTAGTGTTTGTCTTATCAGATTCACATATTACGAGCCCCTTCCCATATCAGTTGGCCCACCCATTGAAATCTTAGTTTTTTGGTCAGCATCAAAACATAATAAATACTACAAGCTGTGTTTAGGTTTCAAAGTAATTAATAGGGCATATTTAATCTTATGCAGTAGAAAAAGCAAAGTAAGCCTACAATTCGAAGGTGGCCGTGGAAAACAGACGCCACAACAATTAAACAATTATTGCTAATACTCATAGCTGTCAGAATTCATTTGATACAGCTTCAAAGTAGTTGTGTTCTTTAAAAATGGGCAGAGGAAAGGTTATGGATGACAAAATTCGTTCACTTATTATTAAATTTTTCAATTGTGGGAAGTCAAACTCGGAAATTGCAAACTTATTAGAATTATCGCGGTATAGTGTAAGGAATATAGTTAGAAGATATAAAATGAAGAGTTCAGTCGCTGCAAAGCCCCGATATGTAAAAAAAGCAAGATTACAGATTGTGATAGAAGAGCGTTAAGAAGAATTATCCAGAAAAACAGACGTGCCAATTACCTCGAGTTAAGTGTTCTGTGGAGTGATGCCGTTGGAAGACGTATTTCAAGATCAACAACTCACAGAGAGGCTCACAAATTAGGATTTGGGACTTACAAGGTAAGTTTTTTAATAAAAAAATGAGCTAGAAAAATTAAAAGTGACAATTTTGCATTAGGCCAAAGAAAAGCCACTTTTAACACAACGACAGAAGAAAAATAGGGTCAGATGGGCAAAATAACATAAGGATTGGACATCTCAGCAATGGCGTGCAATACAATGGAGCGGTGAGGCCCGATTCGAAGTTTGTGTTGAAGATAGTCGAAGTAGAGTTATTCGCAAAAAAAATGAAGCATTCCATGCTGACTGTCTTAAAAGAAAAGTAATATTTCCTGCATCCGTCATGGTATGGGGAAGCATGTCATCAAAAGGAGTAGGAAAACTCCATTTTATTGTCGGAAACGTGCCGTTTTGGAAATCAGTTGAGATTTTACAAAATTATTTAAATGGCACAATAAAACTTACCACCCCCTGTAATTGAAAAACCGGAAAATATTTTAAAATTCATGAGGTTTCGTTATCACAGTCCCGAGGTTTTGTTATGTTCATGGCCCTCAAGCCCTAGCAACCTCAATTTTAAAAATCATAAATGGAACTACCCCACGTGTTCACATCAATAGAACAGGTTTCGGTCAAGTAACCCCCCCCCCCAACTGCAGTAACCAAACCGAAATGTGCGTCATAATTTTGCGCACCCTACCCCGAATTTTGCACACCTTGCCCTAGGAACTGGACAGGGAAAACGAAAACGTAAAAGGGGCCAAATTGACGGTTGCCCCCCCTTGTACGCGAATGTAAATACTTTTATACTTTTACAGGTTATACACGTTCAGTAGTAACAGCCTCTTGAAAAATTACCTTGAGTTCCTCCCATGCCCCAGGTAAAAACCATTTTGTAGCCTTTATAATCATTAAATTTTGTATAATTTTGCACACCCATTTCCAAATTTTGCAGACACTCAGATAAGCCCCCAAAGCCTTGAAAAATTACCTTCATCCCTTGGTACCCTCCTCCGCCCATGGTAAAAAACATTTTCTAGCCCTTATAATCATTAAATTTTGCACAATTTTGCACATCTATTTCCAAATTTTGCACATCTATTTCCAAATTTTGCACATCTATTTCCAAATTTTGCACATCCTCAGCTCAGCTTCCACAACCTCTTGAAAAATTACCTTCAGCCCCTCCCTCGCCCTAAGAAAAAAACATTTTCTAACTACTGTTATCTTTATATTTTGTACAATTTTGCACGCCTATTTCCAATTTGTGCACAATCTCAGATTAGTCTCTACAGCCCTCGAAAAATTAGTATCAGGCCCTCCCCCACCCTAGGTAAATAACCATTCTCTGGCAATTATAATTATTCAATTTTGCACACCCATTTCCAAATTTTGCACATCTATTTCCAAATTTTGCACATCCTCAGCTCAGCTTCCACAACCTCTTGAAAAATTACCTTCAGCCCCTCCCTCGCCCTAAGAAAAAAACATTTTCTAACTACTGTTATCTTTATATTTTGTACAATTTTGCACGCCTATTTGCAATTTGTGCACAATCTCAGATTAGTCTCTACAGCCCTCGAAAAATTAGTATCAGGCCCTCCCCCACCCTAGGTAAATAACCATTCTCTGGCAATTATAATTATTCAATTTTGCACATCTATTTCCAAATTTTGCACATCTATTTCCAAATTTTGCACATCCTCAGCTCAGCTTCCACAACCTCTTGAAAAATTACCTTCAGCCCCTCCCTCGCCCTAAGAAAAAAACATTTTCTAACTACTGTTATCTTTATATTTTGTACAATTTTGCACGCCTATTTCCAATTTGTGCACAATCTCAGATTAGTCTCTACAGCCCTCGAAAAATTAGTATCAGGCCCTCCCCCACCCTAGGTAAATAACCATTCTCTGGCAATTATAATTATTCAATTTTGCACACCCATTTCCAAATTTTGCATAGCCTCAGATTAGCTTCCACAGCCTCAGATTAGCTTCCACATCCTAGGCTGTGCAAAATGTTGAAAACTAGTGTGCAAAATTTAAGGATTATAATTGCTAGAAAATGGTTTTTACCTAGGGTGGGGGAGGGGCTGAAGGTAATTTTTCAAGAGGCTGTAGGGGCTAACCTGAGACTGCAAAATTTTGAAATGGGTATGCAAAATCGAGCAAAATTTAAATATTACAATGGTTAGAAAATTGTTTTTACCTAGGTCTTGGGAAGGGCTGAAGGTAATTCTTCATGAGGCTGTGGGGGCTAAACTGAGGCTGTTAATTTGACCCCCTCCCATAAGTTTTCCCTTTTCAGTTACTTAGATGGCAAGGTGTGCAAAATTCGGAAAAGGGTGTGCAAAATACGTGCAAAATTATGACGTATATTTCGGTTTGGTTTCAGCAATTTGAATAATTTTATAAAATCTCATGCAATTACCAAAAATGATGTACTGCTGTATTCTCCGTGGAAAGGGCTTTCAAATGATGTGTAACACGTGGGGTAGTTCCATGTAAGATTTTAACATTGGGGACTGCCAAAAATGTTCCCCCCTAAAATAAAGATCGACATGTCTCGGCGAATTCTTAAATATTTTCCGGTTTTTCAATTACAGGGAGTGGTAAGTTTTAAAATGAACATAGTGTATATTATATATATTATAAATACCGCTTCCGCTTTCACCAAAACTGTCGCCATTTAAAAAATTTTTAAATCAAACATTTATTCCGATTCTGCATGAAATTTGCTACACAATCAAAATTCTTCACATTTTCCTCAAATATATTCCTAAATATATTCTACATCTACACGTTTTTTTATTCATTCAGTAGCTTTAATTTTTACATCCGTTAACATGGGTATAATTTGTGCTAATTATTTAGGAAGCATCTCTAGAAAAACGCAATTTGATTTGTACACATATTCTAAAATATGTTTAATAAATATATATTTTTTAATGCATTTAAAAAAAATATCTCAGATTTTTTTATCTATTGATTTGAACATACTTAAAATAATTATTAACTTGCCACTAAAAGTGTTTGAAATGGCAGAATATAATTTAAAGCTCACTATATAACTGGAAATTAAATATGACGAAAATAAAATTAAAAAAATCTATCCTGATAACAACTGACTCCATATCACAATAAGTTTCTGCAATAAACACCGGTTTGGTATCGTCACAATCCTCTGTTAGCTTTATTCTTAATATTTCATACGCATTACCACCGTTGCCAAGTTTCGGGCTAACAAATGTACCATCCACTAGAAATATCTGTATAAAATTGGGCTAACCAATAACATTTTGTCGTAAATATGTATATCCGTCAACAGCGCTATCTGCACGGAATTTTTGTGAACTATGAGGCGTATAAGCTATATGTAAATTGACCATTGGTCGTCCCTCCCCAAAACATGTCAAAAGTAATATTACACTCCCTCCTATCGATTAAAGCATGTATACAGTGCGATTTCTTGGTGAGCCCAAAGTCGGGACGACCAGCGACAGATTGGGCTGACGAAAGACCGCTTCATATATTGTATGGGCTTACCAATGACCATAAACACATCTATATATATATATATATATATATATATATATATATATATATATATATATATATATATATATATATATATATATATATATATATATATATATATATATATATATATATATATATATATATATATATATATATATATATATATATATATATATATATATATATATATATATATATATATATATATATATATATATATATATATATATATATATATATATATATATATATATATATATATATATATATATATATATATATATATATATATATCTATATATATATATATATATATATATATATATATATATATATATATATATATATATATATATATATATATATATATATATATATATATATGTATGTATATATATATATATATATATATATATATATATATATATATATATATATATATATATATATATATATATATATATATATATATTTTTCCAGTTTTCCAACAGACGAAATATATATATATATTTTTCCAACGTTTTCCAACAGACGAAAATATTCAAAAGACGTGGGTAATAGCTTGTAAACGTGCGGATAAAATAAACGTTAACACTGTTAAAACCACCCGAGTTTGTTCTAAACATTTTGATGAAAATAGCTACAACATGAACTTTTGGGTTATTCTGCTCGAAATCGTCGACGTAAGTCTTACCTGGACCACCCTGTATATTATAATTTTCGTTTCAATTCAGCACGCTCTTGGACTGCCTAATTTAGATACTTGAAAATAAGTTTTCTGCACTTACCTGTTGAGATATATAGAAAATAGTGGATCTTTAATTTTCTTCTGTCTTAGTAGTTTGTAGAAAAATGGTTCATAACTATCTACTTTCTTACCAAGTCCTAAAATGCCATCTATTTTATTGAACATGAAATAAGAGGGCACCGAAACCATTTCCACGAAGGATTGTGTTGTCACATTTGAATGTGCAATCTAGATATCAGAAAAATATCAGACTAAAAAATCATCCAGCCAATGAAATATGTAGGTATGCTAAAATTTTATTTAAAATTTCTATTCACCTAAACTAATTTTAAAAAAATGTGCAAATACAATAATTAGTCATTAAAGAATACTATGATCTGTAAGCGGTATGGAGGCGGCATCGAGAACATCCGTACGTGACCATCTATAAAGAAAGCGTTCATGATGTTTGGGTTTGGAAACGTATTGACTGTCTATCGGCGCTAAGTTGAAACTATTAGCTAATACGGCTGATTCATGGGCATTAAGATATTAGAGTTAATACAGACTAGTTGCATTCTCATTATATCCACAGATAATTTAATATACTTTTGTGTTCTACGTTTGTTAATTAACAAATATACTCTCTCCTTATAGATTTATGTTTTATTTTCGACAATATGTCAATATTACTATACCAATCCGGAGTAGCACGTTTTTCATAAACCATAAAATAAATTTCAGGGGAAATTTTAACATAGGTATATGTCTCTGTAACATTTACAGTTTCTGCCAGTTCTGGAAGCATTACGCAAAATTTCCTACATCAATATGCCCAGATTGTCCTTGTTCGTGGGTAACAACAATGAAATTTCGCATATTGCAAGATAACGACTTTCCACGAACCATTTTGACAAGTAACTAGGTAACTAAACTAAAGTAAAACACTCAACAGCTATAATTTGTTTCTTCAATGCACACTTGTATGGGATATTCCTGGGTGTCTGCAAAGCGTGCAAGGTGAAGTAGAATATAGGGCAACCCTCACCTCTAGACCACGACATAATTCGAGGACGAATTAAGTTTCAGAATTGGCCGTGTGAGATTTGGCAGCTTTCGGCCTTGCCCCGGTGTCACCGAGCACAGATATCATAACATAACAGAGACTTTGTTGTTAGTTTACAGTTTTGTTTATAAGAACGACACGCTTTCGATATAATACGTTGTAGCTGTGACGAGACGAGGGACACATTATTGAATAAAAGTTATGACGTAATATGAGTCTGAGATTTTCTTATAAAAGACCAAAAAGTTATTAAAATATCTTGTGTTTTCTGATATGTATTTGGTGCAGGTTTAATAGTAAAACGAGATTTTAAAAAAATGTACGTAAAGTTATACTTACAGATATGTTGTCATAAGAGTAAAAACCTGTTAGATTGTAGGTTCCTTCATTGCCTATATATGGCCGATTGTCCTTTTTCCATTCTGAAGATTTACTGTGATCATATCTGTTGTGAAACCCTATTCGGATACATAATCAAAAATGTATACAAAAAAATCAGAAATACTATTTAAAACTTACAACATCCATATGTTCTATATATGTTACATTTTGATGAAAGAACCCACGAGAGACTCCAAGCTGTGTCAAAAGCGACATTTAATGTTTGACCAGGATGGCCAATTACAATCTTTCCATAAAACTCATTCTAGAACCAAACACAACTCAGTGAATACCACATAATATAGGTAAGTAATAATAAGTGCCATTTCTGCTGTAGGTACATGTATTTATTATTTTATTTCTCTATCATGTATGTGTACTTTTGTTTGGAAGGGGTCAGCCTTGTACACTATCACCTAGTAGCCATCAGCAGTGGGTTAACTTCAGAGTCAGTGGTGAGAAATAAATTTTCATTAATTTACCCTTAAGGTTTAACCATTGAGGTTTCCCAGGTTTCTCTCATTTCTGCATTGAACAGTAGTTGAAATTTCCCAGCTTAAATCTAAGCGCAAATGCAGCATAAAAAATTATATGCCGCTCAAGCTAAAAATTAACTATTGGTCCAGACTCCAGACAATCGACAGGTAGGTATAGGTACCCCTGATACAATATCATGGGTATACCTCTCTACTTGCTATTATTCCTGTGTTTACCTGTATCTAATATGTATGTGTAGTTAAATGACCGCATATAAGATACCGCGCAGTTGCCACATGTAATTCTCAAATTTCTCAATATTCAATTAAAGTATCAAATTCCACAATACTATATAAACATTATATATTATTTATGAACATCATAAAAGAATTATTGTGCGTACAATAATATATTATAGGCCAAGATGTTAGCCATTTTTACATTTATTTTCGTCTACTTTAATTATGGCAATTCCGTAAACATCTACTGTAGACACAATACTGGATTTGCGAGCAGTGTATCTCTTTTTAACTTATTGGAATGACGCGCCGTCTGTGTTTAGTTTGACAGTCCCTATGTAGTCTTAAACGGTCGAATCTCTTACAGTGGCGGGTTTGCGGGAATTGCGTTCCTTTCTGTAATCTGCAACGGTCATTCGTGTTGGTTGGGATATTCGCGTATATATATATGGTGCTGTTTAAATGTTATTGTGATACAATATAATACGGTTAATTTTATGATCTGAGCGGTGTATGTATGTGCTACCTCTGCCAAAACAAAAAAGTCCTCTAACTAAAAATAAACTAATTATTTATTCTCAGTACAGATGCTTAGGTATTTATGTATTTTCAGAGATATAATACAATGTATAAATACAATGATATAAGCTAGCGTTTTATTGTGATTTACGAAAATTGGAAACGCTCTCCATCCTAGATCACAAATTAATAATTTACATCAGTGGGCAAAATTAAAACTTCTATAGACAGTTTATAAAATTAAAACCGTGTACCTACCTGGCCACGAATGAAATGAAAATTTACAATGACGGTAAAATACCTCAAGGTCAGTTTCTAATTTTGATTGGCTGTAAACAGTGTATTGGAAATCGCTTTGCGATGAGAAGCTGGTAGGTAGGTATGTATTGCATTTGTAATGATTTTTAAAAATGTGTTGTATTTAGTCTCGGTTTAGTTATGTAGGTACCTATTAACAAACAAGCTCTGATCTTTGTCAAAGCATTGAGTCAAAGTAAATCGGCTTTGAGTGTGGACGATTTGGTAGGTTAGGTAGGTACCTACTTACACAATAAATATGACTGTATTGCAATTGCAAGTATATTTATTTTATTTTTCCGTTTTAAAGTTTATTTTTCACGGTTACTTAGGTGTTTTGTACATATTATTTTTGTTTCTTGTGGAAAATATGGGTACTAGCGACCCACCCACTAAAAAATGCTAACGCGCTGAAAGCAATACGCATTCATTATTAGCTGTGGTGTTGAAAATATGCATATAAAAACCTTCTACTTTCACCCCCTGAGAAAAAAAAATGTCTACGCCAATGAAAAACATTGTGTAGGTCAGGGTTGCCGGTCGTTGAACTCTTCGACCATAAATAGATAGACGTAAAGCGTATCAAACATAAAGCATTTGTTTACATTGCAAAGGGGGTGCTGTTGACAGCGCGGTAATCTATGATTTCCACTCGGCCACAGTGAATTCACCACTCAGCAACTGAGTGAAAACTTTTGAATATTCAAGACGTGTTGGATGTAAACAAACACGGACTACACCGGGTCTACTCTATTTATGGTCGAAGGTTGAACTACACATACATATTAGAAACCGTTGGAGATCCGTGGATTTTTGTCTCCACCCACTTCTGTGTCTGTGCTATCGCTACCACAGAATTAACAAATTCTGTGCCGCTACCACTACCAGACCAGAGACAAATAACTACCTAAACAAAAACAAGCTACCTATTTATAGTAAATGGAAAACTCCACGGGGAAAACTATAATAGATATTAGCATTATTAGCAACAGGAAAGTAGGCATATGTAAATAATTGTAATATTATAATACTTAGTATCAGGTACTACCTATTAATCGGCAATCACAATATGCGCTTATCTTGACCAAAAAAGTGAACCTGAACATTACGAAAACGCAAAAAAATATTTATACACTTACGAAACTGTTTACATAGAATTTCTTATAAAGGATAAAGGTTATCACTAATTACATTACGTGAGATCGCTATTTTCAGAACGCACAATATATAAAATAAAACATTTTACGTTTTTTATTACTTAGGTATCACAGAGAATAATGTTTCAACGTGTTGAATGTTGATGTGCAAAATGTGTATTTGAATTTGAACATAACCCCAAAACACGTAAAAAGGAGAACAGTCAAAACACTGTAAGTACGTACCTAGACCCTAGACTTATTATTTGAAACGGTATTACACCTGTCAGTTGCTTATCAAATTCAAAATATTTGTATCTATAGTTTTTTAGCTTTTTATACCTACAAATTGCCTCTGTTCATGTGACAATATGTCTTGGCTTGGCAAAAGTCTCAAGACCATATGTCTTGGCACGGATTTCTTCTATTTTTATAGAAGATATGATAAAAATTTCATTAATTAACTTGTTTTTTAGTGTAGCAAAATGGCAGAACAATCACTTTCGTCCTTTGCTGATGAACTTTTAGAAACCAACTGTCTTTGTTGTTCTATATGCAAAGATATTCTAAAACCTCCAATAATGCTGATGGAAAACATTGGAAATATATGTGCAACTTGTTACGATAAAAAGTCGGAGGGGACAACGATGGGCTTACATAACGCTGCTTTAGAAACTGTTCTGGGAATACTGAAGCTTCCATGTAAATTCCAAGCAAAAGGTTGTACGGAAAGATTATCCCTTGGAGACCTTAATATTCATCAAAACAATTGCAAACATCGTAATCTGCTTTGCCCCTTCTCTAAATTTAAATCTGAATGCACCTGGGCGGGTAGTGTTACAGATTTTGTGCACCATTTTAAGAATGTTCATGCGGACCATATCATAAGCTTTGAAAACGTCCGGTTTTACTTACGAACCGCCTTGGGAGAATTAGATATAGTTAAACTACTCGTCACGAAACGTGGGAC
>CAXKVY010008699.1:0-19297 GCA_964058915.1 Tetropium fuscum | reverse complement strand
GAAAACAGACGCCACAACAATTAAACAATTATTGCTAATACTCATAGCTGTCAGAATTCATTTGATACAGCTTCAAAGTAGTTGTGTTCTTTAAAAATGGGCAGAGGAAAGGTTATGGATGACAAAATTCGTTCACTTATTATTAAATTTTTCAATTGTGGGAAGTCAAACTCGGAAATTGCAAACTTATTAGAATTATCGCGGTATAGTGTAAGGAATATAGTTAGAAGATATAAAATGAAGAGTTCAGTCGCTGCAAAGCCCCGATATGTAAAAAAAGCAAGATTACAGATTGTGATAGAAGAGCGTTAAGAAGAATTATCCAGAAAAACAGACGTGCCAATTACCTCGAGTTAAGTGTTCTGTGGAGTGATGCCGTTGGAAGACGTATTTCAAGATCAACAACTCACAGAGAGGCTCACAAATTAGGATTTGGGACTTACAAGGTAAGTTTTTTAATAAAAAAATGAGCTAGAAAAATTAAAAGTGACAATTTTGCATTAGGCCAAAGAAAAGCCACTTTTAACACAACGACAGAAGAAAAATAGGGTCAGATGGGCAAAATAACATAAGGATTGGACATCTCAGCAATGGCGTGCAATACAATGGAGCGGTGAGGCCCGATTCGAAGTTTGTGTTGAAGATAGTCGAAGTAGAGTTATTCGCAAAAAAAATGAAGCATTCCATGCTGACTGTCTTAAAAGAAAAGTAATATTTCCTGCATCCGTCATGGTATGGGGAAGCATGTCATCAAAAGGAGTAGGAAAACTCCATTTTATTGTCGGAAACGTGCCGTTTTGGAAATCAGTTGAGATTTTACAAAATTATTTAAATGGCACAATAAAACTTACCACCCCCTGTAATTGAAAAACCGGAAAATATTTTAAAATTCATGAGGTTTCGTTATCACAGTCACGAGGTTTTGTTATGTTCATGGCCCTCAAGCCCTAGCAACCTCAATTTTAAAAATCATAAATGGAACTACCCCACGTGTTCACATCAATAGAACAGGTTTCGGTCAAGTAACCCCCCCCCCCCCCCCCCCAACTGCAGTAACCAAACCGAAATGTGCGTCATAATTTTGCGCACCCTACCCCGAATTTTGCACACCTTGCCCTAGGAACTGGACAGGGAAAACGAAAACGTAAAAGGGGCCAAATTGACGGTTGCCCCCTCTTGTACGCGAATGTAAATACTTTTATACTTTTACAGGTTATACACGTTCAGTAGTAACAGCCTCTTGAAAAATTACCTTGAGTTCCTCCCATGCCCCAGGTAAAAACCATTTTGTAGCCTTTATTTTATAATCATTAAATTTTGTATAATTTTGCACACCCATTTCCAAATTTTGCAGACACTCAGATAAGCCCCCAAAGCCTTGAAAAATTACCTTCATCCCTTGGTACCCTCCTCCGCCCATGGTAAAAAACATTTTCTAGCCCTTATAATCATTAAATTTTGCACAATTTTGCACATCTATTTCCAAATTTTGCACATCTATTTCCAAATTTTGCACATCTATTTCCAAATTTTGCACATCCTCAGCTCAGCTTCCACAACCTCTTGAAAAATTACCTTCAGCCCCTCCCTCGCCCTAAGAAAAAAACATTTTCTAACTACTGTTATCTTTATATTTTGTACAATTTTGCACGCCTATTTCCAATTTGTGCACAATCTCAGATTAGTCTCTACAGCCCTCGAAAAATTAGTATCAGGCCCTCCCCCACCCTAGGTAAATAACCATTCTCTGGCAATTATAATTATTCAATTTTGCACACCCATTTCCAAATTTTGCACATCTATTTCCAAATTTTGCACATCCTCAGCTCAGCTTCCACAACCTCTTGAAAAATTACCTTCAGCCCCTCCCTCGCCCTAAGAAAAAAACATTTTCTAACTACTGTTATCTTTATATTTTGTACAATTTTGCACGCCTATTTCCAATTTGTGCACAATCTCAGATTAGTCTCTACAGCCCTCGAAAAATTAGTATCAGGCCCTCCCCCACCCTAGGTAAATAACCATTCTCTGGCAATTATAATTATTCAATTTTGCACACCCATTTCCAAATTTTGCATAGCCTCAGATTAGCTTCCACAGCTTCAGATTAGCTTCCACATCCTAGGCTGTGCAAAATGTTGAAAACTAGTGTGCAAAATTTAAGGATTATAATTGCTAGAAAATGGTTTTTACCTAGGGTGGGGGAGGGGCTGAAGGTAATTTTTCAAGAGGCTGTAGGGGCTAACCTGAGACTGCAAAATTTTGAAATGGGTATGCAAAATCGAGCAAAATTTAAATATTACAATGGTTAGAAAATTGTTTTTACCTAGGTCTTGGGAAGGGCTGAAGGTAATTCTTCATGAGGCTGTGGGGGCTAAACTGAGGCTGTTAATTTGACCCCCGCCCATAAGTTTTCCCTTTTCAGTTACTTAGATGGCAAGGTGTGCAAAATTCGGAAAAGGGTGTGCAAAATACGTGCAAAATTATGACGTATATTTCGGTTTGGTTTCAGCAATTTGAATAATTTTATAAAACCTCATGCAATTACCAAAAATGATGTACTGCTGTATTCTCCGTGGAAAGGGCTTTCAAATGATGTGTAACACGTGGGGTAGTTCCATGTACGATTTTAACATTGGGGACTGCCAAAAATGTTCCCCCCTAAAATAAAGATCGACATGTCTCGGCGAATTCTTAAATATTTTCCGGTTTTTCAATTACAGGGAGTGGTAAGTTTTAAAATGAACATAGTGTATATTATATATATTATAAATACCGCTTCCGCTTTCACCAAAACTGTCGCCATTTAAAAATTTTTTAAATCAAACATTTATTCCGATTCTGCATGAAATTTGCTACACAATCAAAATTCTTCACATTTTCCTCAAATATATTCCTAAATATATTCTACATCTACACGTTTTTTTATTCATTCAGTAGCTTTAATTTTTACATCCGTTAACATGGGTATAATTTGTGCTAATTATTTAGGAAGCATCTCTAGAAAAACGCAATTTGATTTGTACACATATTCTAAAATATGTTTAATAAATATATATTTTTTAATGCCTTTAAAAAAAATATCTCAGATTTTTTTATCTATTGATTTGAACATACTTAAAATAATTATTAACTTGCCACTAAAAGTGTTTGAAATGGCAGAATATAATTTAAAGCTCACTATATAACTGGAAATTAAATATGACGAAAATAAAATTAAAAAAATCTATCCTGATAACAACTGACTCCATATCACAATAAGTTTCTGCAATAAACACCGGTTTGGTATCGTCACAATCCTCTGTTAGCTTTATTCTTAATATTTCATACGCATTACCACCGTTGCCAAGTTTCGGGCTAACAAATGTACCATCCACTAGAAATATCTGTATAAAATTGGGCTAACCAATAACATTTTGTCGTAAATATGTATATCCGTCAACAGCGCTATCTGCACGGAATTTTTGTGAACTATGAGGCGTATAAGCTATATGTAAATTGACCATTGGTCGTCCCTCCCCAAAACATGTCAAAAGTAATATTACACTCCCTCCTATCGATTAAAGCATGTATACAGTGCGATTTCTTGGTGAGCCCAAAGTAGGGACGACCAGCGACAGATTGGACTGACGAAAGACCGCTTCATATATTGTATGGGCTTACCAATGACCATAAACACATCTATATATATATATATATATATATATATATATATATATATATATATATATATATATATAGATATATCTATATATATATATATATATATATATATATATATATATATATATATATATATATATATATATATATATATATATATATATATATATATATATATATATATATATATATATGTATGTATGTATATGTATGTATGTATATATATATATATATATATATATATATATATATATATATATATATATATATATATATATATATATATATGTATGTATGTATATGTATGTATGTATATATATATATATATATATATATATATATATATATATATATATATATATATATATATATATATATATATATATATATATATATATATATTTTTCCAACAGTTTTCCAACAGACGAAATATATATATATATTTTTCCAACGTTTTCCAACAGACGAAAATATTCAAAAGACGTGGGTAATAGCTTGTAAACGTGCGGATAAAATAAACGTTAACACTGTTAAAACCACCCGAGTTTGTTCTAAACATTTTGATGAAAATAGCTACAACATGAACTTTTGGGTTATTCTGCTCGAAATCGTCGACGTAAGTCTTACCTGGACCACCCTGTATATTATAATTTTCGTTTCAATTCAGCACGCTATTGGACTGCCTAATTTAGATACTTGAAAATAAGTTTTCTGCACTTACCTGTTGAGATATATAGAAAATAGTGGATCTTTAATTTTCTTCTGTCTTAGTAGTTTGTAGAAAAATGGTTCATAACTATCTACTTTCTTACCAAGTCCTAAAATGCCATCTATTTTATTGAACATGAAATAAGAGGGCACCGAAACCATTTCCACGAAGGATTGTGTTGTCACATTTGAATGTGCAATCTAGATATCAGAAAAATATCAGACTAAAAAATCATCCAGCCAATGAAATATGTAGGTATGCTAAAATTTTATTTAAAATTTCTATTCACCTAAACTAATTTTAAAAAAATGTGCAAATACAATAATTAGTCATTAAAGAATACTATGATCTGTAAGCGGTATGGAGGCGGCATCGAGAACATCCGTACGTGACCATCTATAAAGAAAGCGTTCATGATGTTTGGGTTTGGAAACGTATTGACTGTCTATCGGCGCTAAGTTGAAACTATTAGCTAATACGGCTGATTCATGGGCATTAAGATATTAGAGTTAATACAGACTAGTTGCATTCTCATTATATCCACAGATAATTTAATATACTTTTGTGTTCTACGTTTGTTAATTAACAAATATACTCTCTCCTTATAGATTTATGTTTTATTTTCGACAATATGTCAATATTACTATACCAATCCGGAGTAGCACGTTTTTCATAAACCATAAAATAAATTTCAGGGGAAATTTTAACATAGGTATATGTCTCTGTAACATTTACAGTTTCTGCCAGTTCTGGAAGCATTACGCAAAATTTCCTACATCAATATGCCCAGATTGTCCTTGTTCGTGGGTAACAACAATGAAATTTCGCATATTGCAAGATAACGACTTTCCACGAACCATTTTGACAAGTAACTAGGTAACTAAACTAAAGTAAAACACTCAACAGCTATAATTTGTTTCTTCAATGCACACTTGTATGGGATATTCCTGGGTGTCTGCAAAGCGTGCAAGGTGAAGTAGAATATAGGGCAACCCTCACCTCTAGACCACGACATAATTCGAGGACGAATTAAGTTTCAGAATTGGCCGTGTGAGATTTGGCAGCTTTCGGCCTTGCCCCGGTGTCACCGAGCACAGATATCATAACATAACAGAGACTTTGTTGTTAGTTTACAGTTTTGTTTATAAGAACGACACGCTTTCGATATAATACGTTGTAGCTGTGACGAGACGAGGGACACATTATTGAATAAAAGTTATGACGTAATATGAGTCTGAGATTTTCTTATAAAAGACCAAAAAGTTATTAAAATATCTTGTGTTTTCTGATATGTATTTGGTGCAGGTTTAATAGTAAAACGAGATTTTAAAAAAATGTACGTAAAGTTATACTTACAGATATGTTGTCATAAGAGTAAAAACCTGTTAGATTGTAGGTTCCTTCATTGCCTATATATGGCCGATTGTCCTTTTTCCATTCTGAAGATTTACTGTGATCATATCTGTTGTGAAACCCTATTCGGATACATAATCAAAAATGTATACAAAAAAATCAGAAATACTATTTAAAACTTACAACATCCATATGTTCTATATATGTTACATTTTGATGAAAGAACCCACGAGAGACTCCAAGCTGTGTCAAAAGCGACATTTAATGTTTGACCAGGATGGCCAATTACAATCTTTCCATAAAACTCATTCTAGAACCAAACACAACTCAGTGAATACCACATAATATAGGTAAGTAATAATAAGTGCCATTTCTGCTGTAGGTACATGTATTTATTATTTTATTTCTCTATCATGTATGTGTACTTTTGTTTGGAAGGGGTCAGCCTTGTACACTATCACCTAGTAGCCATCAGCAGTGGGTTAACTTCAGAGTCAGTGGTGAGAAATAAATTTTCATTAATTTACCCTTAAGGTTTAACCATTGAGGTTTCCCAGGTTTCTCTCATTTCTGCATTGAACAGTAGTTGAAATTTCCCAGCTTAAATCTAAGCGCAAATGCAGCATAAAAAATTATATGCCGCTCAAGCTAAAAATTAACTATTGGTCCAGACTCCAGACAATCGACAGGTAGGTATAGGTACCCCTGATACAATATCATGGGTATACCTCTCTACTTGCTATTATTCCTGTGTTTACCTGTATCTACTATGTATGTGTAGTTAAATGACCCCATATAAGATACCGCGCAGTTGCCACATGTAATTCTCAAATTTCTCAATATTCAATTAAAGTATCAAATTCCACAATACTATATAAACATTATATATTATTTATGAACATCATAAAAGAATTATTGTGCGTACAATAATATATTATAGGCCAAGATGTTAGCCATTTTTACATTTATTTTCGTCTACTTTAATTATGGCAATTCCGTAAACATCTACTGTAGACACAATACTGGATTTGCGAGCAGTGTATCTCTTTTTAACTTATTGGAATGACGCGCCGTCTGTGTTTAGTTTGACAGTCCCTATGTAGTCTTAAACGGTCGAATCTCTTACAGTGGCGGGTTTGCGGGAATTGCGTTCCTTTCTGTAATCTGCAACGGTCATTCGTGTTGGTTGGGATATTCGCGTATATATATATGGTGCTGTTTAAATGTTATTGTGATACAATATAATACGGTTAATTTTATGATCTGAGCGGTGTATGTATGTGCTACCTCTGCCAAAACAAAAAAGTCCTCTAACTAAAAATAAACTAATTATTTATTCTCAGTACAGATGCTTAGGTATTTATGTATTTTCAGAGATATAATACAATGTATAAATACAATGATATAAGCTAGCGTTTTATTGTGATTTACGAAAATTGGAAACGCTCTCCATCCTAGATCACAAATTAATAATTTACATCAGTGGGCAAAATTAAAACTTCTATAGACAGTTTATAAAATTAAAACCGTGTACCTACCTGGCCACGAATGAAATGAAAATTTACAATGACGGTAAAATACCTCAAGGTCAGTTTCTAATTTTGATTGGCTGTAAACAGTGTATTGGAAATCGCTTTGCGATGAGAAGCTGGTAGGTAGGTATGTATTGCATTTGTAATGATTTTTAAAAATGTGTTGTATTTAGTCTCGGTTTAGTTATGTAGGTACCTATTAACAAACAAGCTCTGATCTTTGTCAAAGCATTGAGTCAAAGTAAATCGGCTTTGAGTGTGGACGATTTGGTAGGTTAGGTAGGTACCTACTTACACAATAAATATGACTGTATTGCAATTGCAAGTATATTTATTTTATTTTTCCGTTTTAAAGTTTATTTTTCACGGTTACTTAGGTGTTTTGTACATATTATTTTTGTTTCTTGTGGAAAATATGGGTACTAGCGACCCACCCACTAAAAAATGCTAACGCGCTGAAAGCAATACGCATTCATTATTAGCTGTGGTGTTGAAAATATGCATATAAAAACCTTCTACTTTCACCCCCTGAGAAAAAAAAAAATGTCTACGCCAATGAAAAACATTGTGTAGGTCAGGGTTGCCGGTCGTTGAACTCTTCGACCATAAATAGATAGACGTAAAGCGTATCAAACATAAAGCATTTGTTTACATTGCAAAGGGGGTGCTGTTGACAGCGCGGTAATCTATGATTTCCACTCGGCCACAGTGAATTCACCACTCAGCAACTGAGTGAAAACTTTTGAATATTCAAGACGTGTTGGATGTAAACAAACACGGACTACACCGGGTCTACTCTATTTATGGTCGAAGGTTGAACTACACATACATATTAGAAACCGTTGGAGATCCGTGGATTTTTGTCTCCACCCACTTCTGTGTCTGTGCTATCGCTACCACAGAATTAACAAATTCTGTGCCGCTACCACTACCAGACCAGAGACAAATAACTACCTAAACAAAAACAAGCTACCTACCTATTTATAGTAAATGGAAAACTCCACGGGGAAAACTATAATAGATATTAGCATTATTAGCAACAGGAAAGTAGGCATATGTAAATAATTGTAATATTATAATACTTAGTATCAGGTACTACCTATAAATCGGCAATCACAATATGCGCTTATCTTGAGCAAAAAAGTGAACCTGAACATTACGAAAACGCAAAAAAATATTTATACACTTTATAATTCTATGTAAACAGTTTCGTAAACTGTTTACATAGAATTTCTTATAAAGGATAAAGGTTATCACTAATTACATTACGTTAGATCGCTATTTTCAGAACGCACAATATATAAAATAAAACATTTTACGTTTTTTATTACTTAGGTATCACAGAGAATAATGTTTCAACGTGTTGAATGTTGATGTGCAAAATGTGTATTTGAATTTGAACATAACCCCAAAACACGTAAAAAGGAGAACAGTCAAAACACTGTAAGTACGTACCTAGACCCTAGACTTATTATTTGAAACGGTATTACACCTGTCAGTTGCTTATCAAATTCAAAATATTTGTATCTATAGTTTTTTAGCTTTTTATACCTACAAATTGCCTCTGTTCATGTGACAATATGTCTTGGCTTGGCAAAAGTCTCAAGACCATATGTCTTGGCACGGATTTCTTCTATTTTTATAGAAGATATGATAAAAATTTCATTAATTAACTTGTTTTTTAGTGTAGCAAAATGGCAGAACAATCACTTTCGTCCTTTGCTGATGAACTTTTAGAAACCAACTGTCTTTGTTGTTCTATATGCAAAGATATTCTAAAACCTCCAATAATGCTGATGGAAAACATTGGAAATATATGTGCAACTTGTTACGATAAAAAGTCGGAGGGGACAACGATGGGCTTACATAACGCTGCTTTAGAAACTGTTCTGGGAATACTGAAGCTTCCATGTAAATTCCAAGCAAAAGGTTGTACGGAAAGATTATCCCTTGGAGACCTTAATATTCATCAAAACAATTGCAAACATCGTAATCTGCTTTGCCCCTTCTCTAAATTTAAATCTGAATGCACCTGGGCGGGTAGTGTTACAGATTTTGTGCACCATTTTAAGAATGTTCATGCGGACCATATCATAAGCTTTGAAAACGTCCGGTTTTACTTACGAACCGCCTTGGGAGAATTAGATATAGTTAAACTACTCGTCACGAAACGTGGGACATACATTTTACGTATGCAAACGAATTCAATCAAGAAAAAATTGTATTATCTCATTTATGCTGTTGTGGATGACCCTGATTTATTGTGGGATTATTCTGTAAAACATAAAGGGAACGGTGACAATTATATTAAAACTGAGTCGAAAATATTAGCAGCTTCCAACAACTACACCGAGTTTGATGAGAGTGTAGCTGTTGAGGTCGACATGGAGGCAATAAAACAAATTGCACAGGTTTCTGACACTATCACAAATGTTTTTAAGATTAAGATTGAGCCCACGATTGCCCAAAGTAACGGCATTGATGAAAAAATGTTGCTTCACTTTGCATGCCCGATATGCGAGAACACTATGAAACCGCCTATTTATCAATGTCTATCCGGGCACAGTATATGCAATGTATGCCGTCCACGACTCGACAAATGTCCCACATGTCGAGCGATGTTTGGAACGACACGGAACTATTCCCTAGAAGGTTTAACATTTGGAATCCACTACCCCTGCATGTACAATGATATGGGCTGTACACAAACTTCCGCAGTCACTGAAATTGTAATGCATGAAAGGAAATGCCCGTTTAAACCATGTAGGTGCCCCTTTCCCAGTTGCACATGCACGGGGAACTATCCAGCGATCATTACGCATTTGGAATTTTTTCATGCAGAAACTATAGTGAAATCGCCAGGTTATACGGATATCTATCGATTCGAACCATCCCTGCCCTGCAATGAAATACTTGACAGAAAGTGTGTAATAGCTTACGACCATATATTTCGATTGACATGCAAGAGAGTTCCAGAATATTCTCTGTGGGTGGCGGAAATAGTCGGTTCCAATAACGACACAAAAACATTTATTTATGAGGTAGCTATTGTGAACATGCATCGGCCAGGGCTTAAAATAATAAGAACTGATTATTGCTTGAGTGAAACGGCCGAGCAGAACCTGTTTAAAAAATGTATTAGGTTTCCAATCACCTTATTAGAATCTTATAGTAAGGACAATGTAGTCAGGTTCCATTTTACAATAAAAGTGCTGCAAGATGATTGTGTGCAAGCAATTCATTGATACTGATTAGATATAACTTATGATTAATACTAAATGTAACAGCCCAATCTGAGCTCGGGAAGTGGAAGGGGGCGAGTTTTTAAGGGTAAAAAACGGTTTATCTCGATTTCCGGCAAAACTACAATTGTTATGGAAAAAAAGTTAAATGGCAAAGTTGTAGGTAATGAAATGATCTACAACTTTTGTATTTGCACTTTTTTCACATAACCTCAAAATTTATTGGTTTTTTATTATTCTTTTACAAAAAAAGTTTTTTTAAAAGAAATTTGGTGAAAACACACCTTTTTATGTCCCAAACACACTGTAATTTTCTTGACTTAAAATATTTATTTCTACATCTTATTTTGACTTAATATCGAAAAAGCACCCTAATTTTCAATCGAAAATTCTCGCCTCAAAATATATGCTTTTTTAAAAAAGTCGGTGGGCTTTTTGTTCGTTGAAATCTTTACTTTCTGATGGTGTAAAAAAAATACATTACTATGGTAAATGTTCTCAGAAAATGCAAAGAAACGAAAAAAACTCGAATCCGAATTTTTTTTTAATCATTAGGTACCGGGTAAGTCTCTTAAGATTGACACCTCCCTTATCTCACTTATCCTTTGCCGAGTTAACTCATTCAAAAAAGGAGTGGACGCGGTTTTTGATGAATTTTTATAATCTGAGCACGGATATTAAAAATCTCGTAAGATATACAGGGTGGAAAATAAAACATGATTTTTTTAAATAGAACACCCCATATATTTTTATACCAAAATAATGTCCTTAATTTTCTGAGTAAAAAATATCCAATTGTTATATAATCACTCCACCTGTTCGTGATATATTACTAAAAACTTATCACATTAAGGGTGTCAATTATAAAACAAAAAACATATCAAGATACCTCTGGAAACAATGCCATTTATTGAGATAATAAATAAATAATATATAGGTGACAATAACAGTAACGAGTTATAACAATAAACAACATAAGCCTAATAAAAACAAATAAAAGTCAATATTAATACAGTAACACAATAGAGTAAAACAATTTTATTTATTTACACGTAACGTAATTAAATATTTTCCACGTAACCAACACCATTCTGAATACACATTTGGCATCGCTTTATAAAATTGCTTCTCACCCTTTGAAATATATCACCATTTTGGTTTAATTCCTCAATTTTTACATATATGGTTTAAAATTATGGCGATGTAATATTTTTATCACACTTCTTTGTGATATATCCAATTCTATTGATGCAGCATAGGATGATTTGGATGGATTTTATATAGCAAAATATAATAACGCGTTGAGTTCTGTGTCTGTTTTTGTTCTTCACATTTCCCTTTTCTTGTCTCTTAGAGATTCGGTATTCCTAAACTTTGCATAAATGTTTTTAAAACTATTTTTGGAAGGAGGTAGCCTTTCTCGAAATAACCTAACATACTCCCTCCGAGCAAGAGACTTATTCTTGTTGCACTGAATATAAATTTCAAGTAACTCTTTTCGCTCTTCCAATGAATATACCATTTTCAAAATAACTTGCTTCTTTACGAACACTACGTATCTTTTACGCTAATATCTAAGAGAGTGAACTACTATCTCACACAAAACTGGATGACATCTGTCAACAAATAAACAATGCAAATATGCATTGTTTCCAGAGGTATCTTGATGTTCTTATTTTATAATTGACACCCGTAATGTGATAAGTTTTTAGTAATATCTCACGAACAGGTGGAGTGATTATATAACAATTACACATTTTTGGATTCAGAAAATTAAGGACATTATTTTGGTATAAAAATATACGGGGTGTTCCATTTAAAAAAATCATGTTTTATTTTCCACCCTGTATATTTTACGAGATTTTTAATATCTGTTCTCAGATTATAAAAATTCATCAAAAACCGTGTCTACTCCTTTTTTGAATGAGTTAAATCGGCAAAGGATAAGTGAGATAAGGGGGGTGTCAATCTTAAGAGACTTACCCGGTACAATTTTGAGCTATTTATTAAAATTTACATTTTAATTACTTGAAAAACTTAAGATTTCACGTTACATTGATAAACAAAAAAATTACAAATCGAAATATACTATTATAATTAACAACCAATAAAGTTAATATTTAATAAGACATCTACAATATTTTGAGAGAATTGTAAAATCTTTTTTAAAAAACCTACGAGGAAGTTAATGATTCTTGATGATAATTGATAATTCTTGATAGATAATTCTAAAAAAAACCTACGAGGAAGTTAATGATTCAGATGAAATTGCGGATGAAGAACCAATGCAGACTGGAAATAATATTGGAGAAGAAGATGGTGATGATCTTAAAGATTTCGAAGATCTACTAGAATAGGGAAGGTTTGTCGAATCTAAAGATACAGAAATGCCATCAAAGAGACAAAAACTAATGGATAAGTGATTAGAATTCAAGATAAGGTATTTTTAAATAACAAGATTAATGTATTTAAAAATATTATAATGAATAACGTAATCAGTATAAAGTATCTAAATTCAATGGTACGATTTACATGTATTTTATATATTATGAGATTTTCTATGACATAAATGTAATTAGAATTTAATAAACAACTTTTTTACTGAAAAAATTTGCAGCAGACATTTTTTAGATGAAATCCCCTTTAAAACCCATCTTTAATATTTACAACAACACCGAGAGTTATATATTGGCAATGTTTATATTGTCTTCTCTCGTCACCAATGACATGTAAGGTTTTTCTTTTGTTTTGATTTATTTCATAACAATCATTTATAATAGTTTGCATAACTATGTATGTATAAGATAAAAGCTTCTTTAATAATATTTTCCTACCAATCTATTACCATAATCATGTCACATTTGACCTTATTACTCATAGTAAATACGTTTTTATAGGTCTCTTTATATTATCTCATCTTCAATTAGAACAAATAGATAAGTAATATTTGGGTAATTTTTATCACAATTATATTTTTGCATTTATCAATAATATAATGGATACATTATATCTTCATGTAATGATATGTAGAAACTAATATTTTTTGATATTATACTGCTTTGTTGATATTTGTGGAACTATCGTTTATCATGAACGGATATACAAAATATATATTCCACGAGCTTTAATCTATTGTTTATTACCTTAATAATCCACATATAATTAATAATCATGATTTTATCATGGCCACATCCTTCTGTATATGATTGTAATATACTTCCTTCCAAGTTGATATGACTACATTTATTTGTCAGGCAAATAAAATGAACCTCTTTAAGCCATTTATCATATATGTATAATGTACCTAGGTCAGGATTACTAGACGTCCAGATTAATCCAGACATGTTCGGGTTTTTCTTACGTCCGGGCGAATTTTTCAAAAACAATTTTTAGTATATTCAATAAGATGGTAATTACAGCATCACTAAATTTCTTGCTTATAGGTACTACTTATTTCGTGGGTCGTAAATATACTGTTAGCCTTATTTTTATAGAACTAAAGTACTTACATAGTGTACATGATATGTAAGGTAGCTACATATTATGACTAACTACTTGTGAAACAGAATTAGTGCCGATATACTTACATCTAGGTATCTATAAATAGCGATAGAATCATTTGTTCTATTTGGTTTTTTATATAACCAATCAAAGTCCAAACCATACTTTTTAAGATCCGGGGCATTCATATATTGTTCCCGTGGGGTTTTCTGGCGCATCAGCTTAATCCTAGAAAGGAAAAAATATTTTCTTAATCATCTATATAGAATAAGGTCCATTTCGTACCAGCCCAGTCGAGACTGTCGTGTCCAGTCAAGTTGGACGCTACTGGATTGGAAATATTAACTTATCGTTAAAATAAAGTTTGAAACTCTACGTCAGTCAACTAATCAGATTGATTATAAAATGTTAACGTTTCGGTCCCTTTTGTGCCTTTTTGAAAAGATGATTTTATTTCAATACATTTGACATAGGTAGTCAAAATGACTCCACTGTATATGCTGCGGGCATGATTTATTAATTAAAACTAGGTACCTACTTACCGAATCGTGCCATTATTTTCTTCACTACACAACGCGGTGGATATGCATGCCAATATTACAAAGTAATTAATTAATATAATATGATTAGTAATCATAGTTTACTCGTGATTACTTTACTTATATCAATTAGAAATGAAAATCAAGGGCCACAAACTTTACTAAATAAGTTATCTGCCACAAGTAAGAACTAGGAACAGAAAGAACATCGAACATGTACGTGACCGGCTTATAAATAACCTACAAAGAATATAAAACAGAAATGCGGGAATCACCGAATAATGGCGAAGGGCGAAGAGATATGTAAATACATACATTCCCATCAGCACTCAGTAGGGGGAGCCATATTTATATATTTTCAAAATAATTGAGTGTGTACATCCGAATATTTTACAAACCATGAATTAATTAGAACTGTTAATAATATTTTTGTTTAGTTAAAATTACTAGAATTAGCATGGTCAGTGATATAGGTATAAAGTGAATGAGTCTCTGGCATGGTTATATTAAAGAGAACTGTATATGCAACTGTTTGAGCTACATAAAAGATGGCGCTGTGTCATCTTGCGAGGTCTGGTAAATAACAGGAAGTTATCAAAAACATACAAATGATGACATCATCATCTAATTATATTTAATTAAGGCGATGCGGATATAATGCTACAGGGTAGCACAGATATAAGTATATCTCTGTATAGGATAGGCTCATATGATAATTATTTAATATTTTCAGGTAAGAAATTTTATTCCAAATATAAAATAAATAGCAGCACTTTCTAACACTCAGTTCCTCAAGACAATTGAAATACGCGCAGCAGGATATGTAAAAATGTCATATATGTAGATTCCCAGCCCAACGAAAGGTCAAGACATCGGGGTGCTCCGGCAACTTTTGAACCCGGAGGGCCGCTGTAACTGCGATCGTACTGATCGTAGTGACAGATTTAATACCGAGGCTCAGTCGCAACCTTGTGGCACCATTCCTGTAACGTAATAATCTAAAAATATGCTTGGGAAACCAACTGGTCCTCCTGGACATACTTTATGCCGTGTACACGTATTTTTATTATTTAAGTCAGTCGTCAACCCTGTTATAAAAGTAATTATGATAAAACTACTGGTCCTCCTTGGCAGACCTTATGCATGTACACGTATGTTAGAGTAAGTAATTCAATTAAAAAGAGTAGAGACTACGTGATTCGAACTTGACACCTGCTAGGTGAAATGCTAGGCGTACGATCCCTAGCAAACGTCTGATGAGAGCTAAATACACGCTTCACACAATAACAATTTAGTAAATCTGTGCCACCGTCAAGTACCTGTTGTACGCCATAAGTCCTAGAGTGAAATAAGAATACTGATTTGATTTGGCAACTTCCAGTTCCTATATAATTCAATGGTGTTTTCAAGTTTTGTGGAATCCATAGATCACTATGTACTGTGTGTGACCCATAGATATACAACTTTACATGGAGATACAACTTAACCAACTATACCGTGATATATAAACCACAACCACAGAATTAACAACACCACGACTCTGTGGCACAACCTCATTGGCCTGATGAGGTAATCTGTGATGGAATTAACATTAACCTATAAATCGCAGTACTGCGCAGGAAATAAGATTTATTTTCCTATTTACTGATTTACCTATAGTATGCTTATGCTTCTCCCGTCATAAAGAGCGGCTTATTATTAATATTTCACTTCGCAAAGGTCCTAATTATGAGGATAACAAATCTGTTATTTTCCAAGGTTGGAAAATGGTCCACACAGTTTTCGAATTTACCGGATAAATATATAAAACGTTCAATGGAGCAGGTGTATTGGAGGAATCCCAAGGGAATACAGTATAAACCAAATGCTGTTGTAAAACGTAAAAAGTTTCATTTTACGACACATCGACCATGGTCAGCACAGTTCCGTGAAGAAAATGCCCCCGGACTTGTTCATCCGAAGGTGTTTGTTGAACCAATTAAAGAATGGAGTTTCTTTAGAGGAGACAGAGTTGAAATATTAGTGGGTAGGTTTCAAGACATATTAAATCTACTGTTTGTTTGTTTTATCATCGATAAGTATATGGGCCCTTCAGTTGGTGTTGTGTAAAATTATTGCCGTCATATTCTCATATTTCCAGAGCGGGAGGAATGGACCCATCAATTTGGATTCCAATCTGACTCTCTAGTCTGCTATACAGATGGCTCTTGTGTGGCTGACCCTTACATGATACAAGCTATTCAATAACTCCTTTAAATTCATTAACATCTTTTTAAAATTAGTAAATTTTTTAAATTTATTTTTGTATATTTATGTAAAATGTGTATAAGAAAGTCGAGTGAACATGCCTCAGATTATTTATTTTCGCAGGTAAAGATAAGGGCAAGCAGGGTATTGTGAAACAAATATTTCAAGAGAGGAACTGGGTCATAGTTGAGGGTCTCAATTGTGAACTGAAGCAGATAGGCAATGACAAAGACTTCACAGGAGTATATGTTCAATCGGAGAAGCCCTTACTGGTAACTACTGAAATAAAATTAGTGGAACCGTCTGACTTGGCAGCAACTCCTATTGAATGGCGGTACACCGGAGATGGTCAACGGGTTAGGGTATCCACTAGAACAGGCAGGATAATACCTATACCTCCATCTGCTGAAGAAACAATAGACTATAAAACTAAAAAAACATATAAAGAGCAACCCAAGGATACAGGTGCAAAGGCTGCCAGCGAAATTACTTTTGAACCCAAATTGTGCACATTTGAAATGGACATTATGGAAAATATGGGTATTAAAGAAGATAGAATACCTCCTAAATCGTATTGGTATTAATTTTTAGATTATTCATATTTGTAGGGTACTATAAAATAAAATCATTTCATATATATGTATTGTTTTAAAATAATTTTAATTAACCATTTAACTTTTTTCCATAGGACTTGTAGTTTTGCCAGAAATCGAGATAAACCGTTTTTTACCCTTAAAAACTTACCCCCTCCACTTCCCGACGTCAGATCGTCTGTAATAGTACATTACATACCGAGCGGGAAAGTACTCTATTTCAGCCGAGCGGTAAGGTAGTAAACTACAGACGCGAGGCTAGAATGAGTTCCCGCGAGGTTTGTATACTATTTTACTCACAATCGGTTAGTAGTTTATGGATTTCTAATACTCACAATCTACCAATAATAATTTCGTTTCAAATATCTGTATCCATTTTCATTATGTGATAAGATGAATTATTTTAAGTAACCTGTGAGATCGTTGCTAGGTAACAAAACAAGTTTGTTGAATCTGACATTTAGGCGATACACGACGCCATTAATTGTACATATAATCAAATTGTGTTTATTTTACAAAAATGTCTGATAGTGAATTTGAATGTACGCCACCAGAAGTGCGGGTAGCTGCAGAGAGAGCTACTGAAGGAATAATTCCTGAAAAAAGCAGGGAGAGGTATGAAAACACCTATGAACTATACAGTAAATGGTGCGTGGCTAAAGGTGTGCAGCATACCTCTGAGACGGTACTTCTTGCTTATTTTTGTGAAATAAGCAAACAAAGTAAAGCCTCCACATTATGGTCAAGATATTCGATGTTGCGAGCAGTATTAAACTTTAGGCATAATGTTGATATTAGTAATTACGCAAAATTGAAGGCATTTTTGAAAAGGAAGAATGTGGGATATCAAGCTAAAAAGTCAAGTGTTTTTTCTGAAGCAGACATCGATACATTTTTAAACAATGCCCCGATAGAATATCTTCCTCAAAAGGTAATTTTAATTTATTTAGTGCATATTAAATATATGTTATATTAAATTTTTTTAGGTTGCTTTAATTATTGGCATTTCCGGAGCCTGTAGGTGCGATGAACTTTTAAAAATGAAAATAAGTGACCTGGATATTTTAGAAAATCGAATTATAATAGTGATTCCTGTCACAAAAACCTACTCTTTCCGTACATTTGTAATTACAAAATCGGAATGGATAAATATAATAAAGCAATACTGTGACCTTCGTAATAACATTGACTCTGATAGATTTTTTTTACAAATAAGATTTGGTAAAATTACACGACAGCCTTTTGGGCATAATGCTATAGGAAGTTTTCCCAAAAAAATAGCAACTTATTTAAAGCTGGAAAATGTTAACAGGTTTACAGGACATTGTTTTAGACGTACTTCAGCAACATTATTAGCAAATACAGGTGGAGACATCCTACAGTTGAAAAAGTTGGGGGGTTGGAAATCCCATGGACAAATAAAAATTGCTAATATGTTGTCTCATGTAGAAAATCCAGAAACGTCGGCGTCTTCATCTATTTCTGAAACTCATAATTTTGAGCAACACGGTCTTACTTTAACCGTTAATAGTAATCATAATTCCAATGTAACTATTAATATTTATAATTCCAAATAGTTTTCTTTTTGTTATTGTTGTTGTTTCTGAATTAAATAAATGTTGAGTGGATTCTATTCTTTCTAAACCATCTTTTAATCAAAAATGACATTGACATTTCCAGGTAAGAAAAGTGACAGATGCTAGCCGGGAAAGTAAAGTAAGTAATAAGTCGCTTCCCGATTACTTCAAAGGTTAGAAATCCATAAATTACTAACCGATTGTGAGTAAATTATTTTTCCTTTCATTTTTGTTATATTCTCTTCTTTTTCCAATGTGTTTCATCCTACTATTATTTTTTTGGTTTCAAAAATTATCGACCTTGGTCTATTAAAAAACAGCATCTTGTGGGGCTCCTTTTA
>CAXKVY010008698.1:0-28939 GCA_964058915.1 Tetropium fuscum | reverse complement strand
TATATATATATATATATATATATATATATATATATATATATATATATATATAAAAATAAAAACTTACGACAAATACGACACCCTTCTTACACGGTACATGCTTTTTACATTCTACAGGACAAAATAATAAGCAGAATAGCATTGACTACAGTAACAGAATGCAGACTATAACCACAGATGAATGTTAGCCTGTGCTATAACATAGGTATATAGATAACTGAAATAAAAAATATTAAGCAATACTAACTTAGGCGTAATATAAACGGGAAAACGTTTTAAAATATGAAACTCGACACCCTTAATGAAACAATTAATGCAAATTAATCACACAACAAAACCACAATTTACTAAGTCTTAGTTCCTTAGTCGTCTTAGACGCGTCGCGCATTATTGGGTGTTTTCAGAAATTAGGAATTAGACTAAGGAACACTAAAACGAATTTTGCCGCATAATTGCACCATTAAAAGTATACGTCCCATAGCTCAAGAAGTCAATTCTTTCTTCATACGGTTTAAAAAGAAGCAACTTATGCGAAATAAATAATAATACCATATGCCTATTTCACTTTACTTTATGAAATATACTTCAATAGAAATGTATAACCGGACAGCTAGATAAGCAGTGTGAATTGGTATCAATTGTTTACAAAAATAAACTTATAATCTAGTATGTTTGTTATCATTTTGGCACTATTAAAATATCACCATAACGGTCGCAGCACGTAAGTAGATCTGTAGATCATTTAGTTATCAAGAATTAAAACATTGCTCATAAATTAATTTTAGAAATTTTCGGAAAATTGTAGAAGTTCAATATATGGGAAACATTTAATTTATTTCGCCTGTTAACACGTTGCATCCCAGCCTCAAATATCGTTCCTTCTTATGCAATTAAAAATAAATGCGGGCTGTATGGCCATACAAGCTATTTGTTGACGGTCTATGGGAATATGTCAGAAAAGCGGATTTCCCATTTTGGTGTTTGTGTTTGGCAGCCAAATCATAGATAGTAATAATAATAAGTAGTTTCGGTTTGGAGACTAAACCGAAACAATAAGAAATTAACATACAATTGCATATTGAGTGCCCTACTCCAATAGACACATCTCCATCAGAGACCTACACAACCTTTGCCCCGACATAGTACCCAGAGTGGACTACATCAGAAACATCTCTCAGAGATTCTACGAATTTGAGGTGAGTGATAATCCATTAAGAAACAACATTACACGTATTAGCGAAACAACATATAATTAAACATAAACGTATCTATACAGATTGACCAATTTTCTCCCAATCTACTCTCGCAGCCTTTTATAACTAATTTAAACTTCAATTTGAAAACTTTTTAAACTCTTTTAACGTACTCAATTCATCCTTTCTGTTGGTTTATTTGTTTTTTAGTCAGTTTTTAGACGAATTTTATCAATTACTTACTATAAATTAGCTCATCCAAAAACATTTTTTAACTAAATTACAAAACGACAAAAGCAGTCACTTTATATTTTTTTCCTACCCTTTCCTACCCTTTAAGGCCCGTCTTTCAATCCAATTGAAGATAGTACGCCCACTTTTGTACATAAAAATAATTTTGCGTAGTCACTTGCCGCGATGCTGCTGCGCGTGGATGTTTGGCTGGACTCGGGCATGGGGATAATCCGGGATATCATATTGTACTGATAATTTATAGATAAATCTTTGATTGATTGATCGGACAACAATCCTAGCTTCTCGAACAGTGCCCGCTGTCCAGTATACTGGCCAGCTTGAGGTGCTTTTAAAACACTAGATTGTTCAATTAATATCGGCGTAAAGAACAACCCGCCGTCCCGTACAAATGGATGTCGGTATTCAACGTGTTAACGTGATGTGAATTGTAGTAGCTAGTACTCCAAAATACCCTGATTTAATTACAAGAGAACATAAATGATCTAATATTTTTTTAATTAGGCAGCTGTAACAAATCCTATTAACTTGTTACTAATATCATAAATACTATAATATTGAGACAAGAAGGTTCCGCCTAAAGCCCATGTTCCAGTTTCGTCAGGAGTCTCTGTCGGTGAAAAAGCAGAGAGGCAAAATGAAAATGATTTAATTGACATCTGCAACAAAATAAATCATACAATATTATTTTTATGATGGCATATTATTGTATAGTTACACATATTACAAAGGTTCACACACCTTCATTTTTAATATTACAATATTACAAAACAAAACCGTTCGAGTGGAAACCGTCAACCGTTTAAGTGGTAGAGTACGACTGTGGGCGAGCGCTCATGCCGAGCTAGCCCGCAATCCCATTTAAAACGCGTGATATAAACGTGCCGTTTCCATGGCAACCGACTATTTGCTACGAGAAGCTTGGCCGGGCGGTCAAGAAACGCTCGCCAGCCATCACCGTTCAGCCTGGGCACCCGGCCGACAGGTTTACATTTTTTTTGCCGCATGTTCTACAACTACTGTCCAAAGCACAATATTCGAAGTTCCTTTGGTTCGACAGACCACTTATTCCTTTACAAAATTGCCCGTTTGTTTGTTTTTTCTTACTTAATACTGTTTGATTGGGAGCCGAAAAGGTTTGTTTATCATTAAAATTTGGATTCCCTAAAATTAGTAACAAATGTAACAATAATAGTAAACCCCAAACAGTCACAATAATAATACATAGACAGAATGCTGTTGCACCATTATGTCTATGTATTACTATTATTAATATTATATATGGTCATCAGAGCTGTCGGGAACCAATAAAGTGTCGGTGATAAAAATGCTTGCAATTTGGAGTACACAGTTAAATGGAGGACACAGGAGTAGCTGCAGCAACTCATCGTAGGTACCTGCAAAATAATACATTTCTGTTGGGAGGTTAGATCCAAGAATGTCCATTCCATGGTGGTTATACCTCCAAGCGGAGGATTATTAGGCATTAGAAATTAGGCACTTTAGAGACACCTACTGGGCCTGAACCCTTCGTAGGGATCTCCACAGCGGTTCTCTCAATGAAGACTTTAGCCCAACAAATGTTTCAACATTGTTGAGAACTCATATCTGGTCCCGACGCTGGGAGGACCAGACAGCTGCTGAAGTTAAGCAGATGTAACTTAAGAACAGTGACAGGCCTACTGACCGGTCACTGCCACCTAAGACGACACCTTTACATAATGGGTCTTGTGGAAGACCCTGAGTGTAGGGGATGCTTGGAAGATGAGGAGACAGCAGGGCATGTTCTGATGAATTGCCCCGCTTTCCTGCATACACGTATGCAATACCTGGGACAACTGATGCTGATGCCCAGGGACTTTAGAGAGCTATGTCCCAGCCGCCTCGTTGGCTTTATTAAGGCAACTGGACTGGTATAGCTCTCGAAAGGCGGGACGTGACGGGCCCATACTGAGGCCTATACGTCAAAGGGCAGAGCCCCCGCCAATCTCAATCAATCAACCTCCAAGCGGACTCTTAGGATTGCAGTGTCTCCACAACAGAATAAGGTTGGACACAGCTTGTAAGGTCATCAGAAGTTCAGATCCCCTGCTTCTCATGGTCAAAAATTTCCCAGTCAGGCTTCAATAATTGATTGATCGAAGTTATTTTAGAAATATTAAAATATAAAAATAAATAGCTAAGGTACTTGCCTTTATAATATATTCTGGTCCTGTCAATCGGAAAGACTGTCCCCCAAGAACAAACTCTATTTTTGGTAATTTATTGATAGTGTCGCATCTTACCTAAAGTAAGTAATCCAAGAAAAATAAAATACTCAAGATTCAGTTATTATATTTTATAGCTTACAGAGTAACGGTTGAAATACAATTTACTTGCTCCTATCTTCCTGTGAATGAAATCAATATCTTCTTTAGGACCAACAATTGAGTTGCTACTGGTATCAACAAAAGCTTTGCATCCATTCGGGCATAATGTATAGTTTTCATTTTTATTAATCGAAACTATTACCCTAGAAAATTATGTTGTATAGGTACCTAATACAAAAGTTTACAGAATATATATTAGTTGTGTCACTGTCGCGTCTGCTTTCCCCTTCCTCCCAGACAGTCCGTGGAACACCAGAACGCCAGCGCATACATAGCGCGACAGGTTCTCGCTGGAAACAGTTAGTGGTGATTTGTACAGAGCGGACCAGAAACGTGAAGCGAGTTTAAATTGTATTAACATGCCTACGGTATATTATTAAGTAGATAGTTGCACAACAAAGCGTGGAAGTGGACTAACATTTTCCCGTGTCCAGATGAAGCTTACATTTGTTTTAATTATTATATTTTACTATAAACTCAATCAATATTACTCCTTTATTTTTTTAGAATATTATGCTATAATTAACATAATATAAGATAATTTGATTTTTCGAAGGTTTGTTTAGGTATTTCGCCAATTTTAGTTAACTAATTTAAATATTTATATTGTACACTCGCGTATACATTGATTATTAAACGGTTTCATTTAGCTGACGATGTATATTTGTTTGTTTGTTTATAAATGTTTGTTTCAAATTAAAAATCATCAATCTAATTTATACGGTTTTATTTTAAATCATCAGTTGTGCTAAAAACTATAAAATAATTCGGACACCAACCTGGAATTTCCTGAGATTCTGACGTCTGGTATGAAATTGTGCAATACTAGCAGTGCCGTCTTCTCATGTCAGATGGACGTGAGGCGTATTTGAAATATGGTTTTTATTCGTTCCACGTTTTTATTTTAGTCCATCCCGCGTGAGCGAAAAGGAACTACAATTCTACCGCGCGTGACACAACTGATATATATATTCTGTAAACTTTGCTAATACTTAAGTATCTGCACTTATGAATTGGACATTAATATTGGATAAGAGGATAAAATAATAGACCAAGGCTGAAGACTTTGAAAATGGTAAAAAGTGAAAAAAAACAATAGGAAACCCATTAAAAAGGGAAGGGAATATAATAAAGATGAAAGGAAAAATAATTTATGGGCGATCCAAGGTCGGGAAGTGGAAGGGGGTGTTTTTAAGGGTAAAAACGGTTTATCTCGATTTCCGGCAAGACTACAAGTCGTATGGAAAAAATTAAATAGCAAAGTTGTAGGTAATAAAAAGATCTACAAGTTTTACACTTTTTCACATAACCGCAAAATTTAAAGAACTAGTTTTTGGTTTTTAATTTTTTTCACAAAAATATATTTTTTTTAAAGAAATTTGGTGAATACTTTGGGACATAAAAAAACTTTTTATGTCCCAAACGCACTGTAATTTTTTTGATTTAAAATATTTATTTTTTCACCTTATTTTGACGTCATTAGGAAAAAGCATTCTAATTTCCAATCGAAAAATCTCACAATAGCTGCTTATTTTTATAAAAATCGGTAGGTCTTTTGTTGTTTTGGGGTAAAAAAATTGTCCTGTATTTCAATTAAAGTTAGTAGAAGAATTAAATCATTTTTTTTTTAATAAAAAAATATTTAAAAACAGCCTATGGGGGGTAGGTATTTCTCATATTTTCGTAAATAAATAGAGTTTAATAATAAAGATGGACCATGGACCTACCTGTCCATGGAAAATTGCCAATATTCACCAGCATCCACAGGCAAATACACAATTGGATCATATACCTCGGTTTTATTAGGATACACCTTTTTATGGATATGCTTCTTATCGATAAATCCTAATATAATATTGCCTCCATGATCAGACTGCGTATCTCTAAAAGCATAATTGTAAAAATATAGTATTTTAGTGTTTGTCTTATCAGATTCACATATTACGAGCCCCTTCCCATATCAGTTGGCCCACCCATTGAAATCTTAGTTTTTTGGTCAGCATCAAAACATAATAAATACTACAAGCTGTGTTTAGGTTTCAAAGTAATTAATAGGGCATATTTAATCTTATGCAGTAGAAAAAGCAAAGTAAGCCTACAATTCGAAGGTGGCCGTGGAAAACAGACGCCACAACAATTAAACAATTATTGCTAATACTCATAGCTGTCAGAATTCATTTGATACAGCTTCAAAGTAGTTGTGTTCTTTAAAAATGGGCAGAGGAAAGGTTATGGATGACAAAATTCGTTCACTTATTATTAAATTTTTCAATTGTGGGAAGTCAAACTCGGAAATTGCAAACTTATTAGAATTATCGCGGTATAGTGTAAGGAATATAGTTAGAAGATATAAAATGAAGAGTTCAGTCGCTGCAAAGCCCCGATATGTAAAAAAAGCAAGATTACAGATTGTGATAGAAGAGCGTTAAGAAGAATTATCCAGAAAAACAGACGTGCCAATTACCTCGAGTTAAGTGTTCTGTGGAGTGATGCCGTTGGAAGACGTATTTCAAGATCAACAACTCACAGAGAGGCTCACAAATTAGGATTTGGGACTTACAAGGTAAGTTTTTTAATAAAAAAATGAGCTAGAAAAATTAAAAGTGACAATTTTGCATTAGGCCAAAGAAAAGCCACTTTTAACACAACGACAGAAGAAAAATAGGGTCAGATGGGCAAAATAACATAAGGATTGGACATCTCAGCAATGGCGTGCAATACAATGGAGCGGTGAGGCCCGATTCGAAGTTTGTGTTGAAGATAGTCGAAGTAGAGTTATTCGCAAAAAAAATGAAGCATTCCATGCTGACTGTCTTAAAAGAAAAGTAATATTTCCTGCATCCGTCATGGTATGGGGAAGCATGTCATCAAAAGGAGTAGGAAAACTCCATTTTATTGTCGGAAACGTGCCGTTTTGGAAATCAGTTGAGATTTTACAAAATTATTTAAATGGCACAATAAAACTTACCACCCCCTGTAATTGAAAAACCGGAAAATATTTTAAAATTCATGAGGTTTCGTTATCACAGTCCCGAGGTTTTGTTATGTTCATGGCCCTCAAGCCCTAGCAACCTCAATTTTAAAAATCATAAATGGAACTACCCCACGTGTTCACATCAATAGAACAGGTTTCGGTCAAGTAACCCCCCCCCCCAACTGCAGTAACCAAACCGAAATGTGCGTCATAATTTTGCGCACCCTACCCCGAATTTTGCACACCTTGCCCTAGGAACTGGACAGGGAAAACGAAAACGTAAAAGGGGCCAAATTGACGGTTGCCCCCCCTTGTACGCGAATGTAAATACTTTTATACTTTTACAGGTTATACACGTTCAGTAGTAACAGCCTCTTGAAAAATTACCTTGAGTTCCTCCCATGCCCCAGGTAAAAACCATTTTGTAGCCTTTATAATCATTAAATTTTGTATAATTTTGCACACCCATTTCCAAATTTTGCAGACACTCAGATAAGCCCCCAAAGCCTTGAAAAATTACCTTCATCCCTTGGTACCCTCCTCCGCCCATGGTAAAAAACATTTTCTAGCCCTTATAATCATTAAATTTTGCACAATTTTGCACATCTATTTCCAAATTTTGCACATCTATTTCCAAATTTTGCACATCTATTTCCAAATTTTGCACATCCTCAGCTCAGCTTCCACAACCTCTTGAAAAATTACCTTCAGCCCCTCCCTCGCCCTAAGAAAAAAACATTTTCTAACTACTGTTATCTTTATATTTTGTACAATTTTGCACGCCTATTTCCAATTTGTGCACAATCTCAGATTAGTCTCTACAGCCCTCGAAAAATTAGTATCAGGCCCTCCCCCACCCTAGGTAAATAACCATTCTCTGGCAATTATAATTATTCAATTTTGCACACCCATTTCCAAATTTTGCACATCTATTTCCAAATTTTGCACATCCTCAGCTCAGCTTCCACAACCTCTTGAAAAATTACCTTCAGCCCCTCCCTCGCCCTAAGAAAAAAACATTTTCTAACTACTGTTATCTTTATATTTTGTACAATTTTGCACGCCTATTTGCAATTTGTGCACAATCTCAGATTAGTCTCTACAGCCCTCGAAAAATTAGTATCAGGCCCTCCCCCACCCTAGGTAAATAACCATTCTCTGGCAATTATAATTATTCAATTTTGCACATCTATTTCCAAATTTTGCACATCTATTTCCAAATTTTGCACATCCTCAGCTCAGCTTCCACAACCTCTTGAAAAATTACCTTCAGCCCCTCCCTCGCCCTAAGAAAAAAACATTTTCTAACTACTGTTATCTTTATATTTTGTACAATTTTGCACGCCTATTTCCAATTTGTGCACAATCTCAGATTAGTCTCTACAGCCCTCGAAAAATTAGTATCAGGCCCTCCCCCACCCTAGGTAAATAACCATTCTCTGGCAATTATAATTATTCAATTTTGCACACCCATTTCCAAATTTTGCATAGCCTCAGATTAGCTTCCACAGCCTCAGATTAGCTTCCACATCCTAGGCTGTGCAAAATGTTGAAAACTAGTGTGCAAAATTTAAGGATTATAATTGCTAGAAAATGGTTTTTACCTAGGGTGGGGGAGGGGCTGAAGGTAATTTTTCAAGAGGCTGTAGGGGCTAACCTGAGACTGCAAAATTTTGAAATGGGTATGCAAAATCGAGCAAAATTTAAATATTACAATGGTTAGAAAATTGTTTTTACCTAGGTCTTGGGAAGGGCTGAAGGTAATTCTTCATGAGGCTGTGGGGGCTAAACTGAGGCTGTTAATTTGACCCCCTCCCATAAGTTTTCCCTTTTCAGTTACTTAGATGGCAAGGTGTGCAAAATTCGGAAAAGGGTGTGCAAAATACGTGCAAAATTATGACGTATATTTCGGTTTGGTTTCAGCAATTTGAATAATTTTATAAAATCTCATGCAATTACCAAAAATGATGTACTGCTGTATTCTCCGTGGAAAGGGCTTTCAAATGATGTGTAACACGTGGGGTAGTTCCATGTAAGATTTTAACATTGGGGACTGCCAAAAATGTTCCCCCCTAAAATAAAGATCGACATGTCTCGGCGAATTCTTAAATATTTTCCGGTTTTTCAATTACAGGGAGTGGTAAGTTTTAAAATGAACATAGTGTATATTATATATATTATAAATACCGCTTCCGCTTTCACCAAAACTGTCGCCATTTAAAAAATTTTTAAATCAAACATTTATTCCGATTCTGCATGAAATTTGCTACACAATCAAAATTCTTCACATTTTCCTCAAATATATTCCTAAATATATTCTACATCTACACGTTTTTTTATTCATTCAGTAGCTTTAATTTTTACATCCGTTAACATGGGTATAATTTGTGCTAATTATTTAGGAAGCATCTCTAGAAAAACGCAATTTGATTTGTACACATATTCTAAAATATGTTTAATAAATATATATTTTTTAATGCATTTAAAAAAAATATCTCAGATTTTTTTATCTATTGATTTGAACATACTTAAAATAATTATTAACTTGCCACTAAAAGTGTTTGAAATGGCAGAATATAATTTAAAGCTCACTATATAACTGGAAATTAAATATGACGAAAATAAAATTAAAAAAATCTATCCTGATAACAACTGACTCCATATCACAATAAGTTTCTGCAATAAACACCGGTTTGGTATCGTCACAATCCTCTGTTAGCTTTATTCTTAATATTTCATACGCATTACCACCGTTGCCAAGTTTCGGGCTAACAAATGTACCATCCACTAGAAATATCTGTATAAAATTGGGCTAACCAATAACATTTTGTCGTAAATATGTATATCCGTCAACAGCGCTATCTGCACGGAATTTTTGTGAACTATGAGGCGTATAAGCTATATGTAAATTGACCATTGGTCGTCCCTCCCCAAAACATGTCAAAAGTAATATTACACTCCCTCCTATCGATTAAAGCATGTATACAGTGCGATTTCTTGGTGAGCCCAAAGTCGGGACGACCAGCGACAGATTGGGCTGACGAAAGACCGCTTCATATATTGTATGGGCTTACCAATGACCATAAACACATCTATATATATATATATATATATATATATATATATATATATATATATATATATATATATATATATATATATATATATATATATATATATATATATATATATATATATATATATATATATATATATATATATATATATATATATATATATATATATATATATATATATATATATATATATATATATATATATATATATATATATATATATATATATATATATATATATATATATATATATATATATATATATATATATATATATATATATATATATATATATATATATATATATATATATATATATATATATATATATATATATATATATATATATATATATATATATATATATATATATATATATATATGTATGTATATATATATATATATATATATATATATATATATATATATATATATATATATATATATATATATATATATATATATATATATTTTTCCAGTTTTCCAACAGACGAAATATATATATATATTTTTCCAACGTTTTCCAACAGACGAAAATATTCAAAAGACGTGGGTAATAGCTTGTAAACGTGCGGATAAAATAAACGTTAACACTGTTAAAACCACCCGAGTTTGTTCTAAACATTTTGATGAAAATAGCTACAACATGAACTTTTGGGTTATTCTGCTCGAAATCGTCGACGTAAGTCTTACCTGGACCACCCTGTATATTATAATTTTCGTTTCAATTCAGCACGCTCTTGGACTGCCTAATTTAGATACTTGAAAATAAGTTTTCTGCACTTACCTGTTGAGATATATAGAAAATAGTGGATCTTTAATTTTCTTCTGTCTTAGTAGTTTGTAGAAAAATGGTTCATAACTATCTACTTTCTTACCAAGTCCTAAAATGCCATCTATTTTATTGAACATGAAATAAGAGGGCACCGAAACCATTTCCACGAAGGATTGTGTTGTCACATTTGAATGTGCAATCTAGATATCAGAAAAATATCAGACTAAAAAATCATCCAGCCAATGAAATATGTAGGTATGCTAAAATTTTATTTAAAATTTCTATTCACCTAAACTAATTTTAAAAAAATGTGCAAATACAATAATTAGTCATTAAAGAATACTATGATCTGTAAGCGGTATGGAGGCGGCATCGAGAACATCCGTACGTGACCATCTATAAAGAAAGCGTTCATGATGTTTGGGTTTGGAAACGTATTGACTGTCTATCGGCGCTAAGTTGAAACTATTAGCTAATACGGCTGATTCATGGGCATTAAGATATTAGAGTTAATACAGACTAGTTGCATTCTCATTATATCCACAGATAATTTAATATACTTTTGTGTTCTACGTTTGTTAATTAACAAATATACTCTCTCCTTATAGATTTATGTTTTATTTTCGACAATATGTCAATATTACTATACCAATCCGGAGTAGCACGTTTTTCATAAACCATAAAATAAATTTCAGGGGAAATTTTAACATAGGTATATGTCTCTGTAACATTTACAGTTTCTGCCAGTTCTGGAAGCATTACGCAAAATTTCCTACATCAATATGCCCAGATTGTCCTTGTTCGTGGGTAACAACAATGAAATTTCGCATATTGCAAGATAACGACTTTCCACGAACCATTTTGACAAGTAACTAGGTAACTAAACTAAAGTAAAACACTCAACAGCTATAATTTGTTTCTTCAATGCACACTTGTATGGGATATTCCTGGGTGTCTGCAAAGCGTGCAAGGTGAAGTAGAATATAGGGCAACCCTCACCTCTAGACCACGACATAATTCGAGGACGAATTAAGTTTCAGAATTGGCCGTGTGAGATTTGGCAGCTTTCGGCCTTGCCCCGGTGTCACCGAGCACAGATATCATAACATAACAGAGACTTTGTTGTTAGTTTACAGTTTTGTTTATAAGAACGACACGCTTTCGATATAATACGTTGTAGCTGTGACGAGACGAGGGACACATTATTGAATAAAAGTTATGACGTAATATGAGTCTGAGATTTTCTTATAAAAGACCAAAAAGTTATTAAAATATCTTGTGTTTTCTGATATGTATTTGGTGCAGGTTTAATAGTAAAACGAGATTTTAAAAAAATGTACGTAAAGTTATACTTACAGATATGTTGTCATAAGAGTAAAAACCTGTTAGATTGTAGGTTCCTTCATTGCCTATATATGGCCGATTGTCCTTTTTCCATTCTGAAGATTTACTGTGATCATATCTGTTGTGAAACCCTATTCGGATACATAATCAAAAATGTATACAAAAAAATCAGAAATACTATTTAAAACTTACAACATCCATATGTTCTATATATGTTACATTTTGATGAAAGAACCCACGAGAGACTCCAAGCTGTGTCAAAAGCGACATTTAATGTTTGACCAGGATGGCCAATTACAATCTTTCCATAAAACTCATTCTAGAACCAAACACAACTCAGTGAATACCACATAATATAGGTAAGTAATAATAAGTGCCATTTCTGCTGTAGGTACATGTATTTATTATTTTATTTCTCTATCATGTATGTGTACTTTTGTTTGGAAGGGGTCAGCCTTGTACACTATCACCTAGTAGCCATCAGCAGTGGGTTAACTTCAGAGTCAGTGGTGAGAAATAAATTTTCATTAATTTACCCTTAAGGTTTAACCATTGAGGTTTCCCAGGTTTCTCTCATTTCTGCATTGAACAGTAGTTGAAATTTCCCAGCTTAAATCTAAGCGCAAATGCAGCATAAAAAATTATATGCCGCTCAAGCTAAAAATTAACTATTGGTCCAGACTCCAGACAATCGACAGGTAGGTATAGGTACCCCTGATACAATATCATGGGTATACCTCTCTACTTGCTATTATTCCTGTGTTTACCTGTATCTAATATGTATGTGTAGTTAAATGACCGCATATAAGATACCGCGCAGTTGCCACATGTAATTCTCAAATTTCTCAATATTCAATTAAAGTATCAAATTCCACAATACTATATAAACATTATATATTATTTATGAACATCATAAAAGAATTATTGTGCGTACAATAATATATTATAGGCCAAGATGTTAGCCATTTTTACATTTATTTTCGTCTACTTTAATTATGGCAATTCCGTAAACATCTACTGTAGACACAATACTGGATTTGCGAGCAGTGTATCTCTTTTTAACTTATTGGAATGACGCGCCGTCTGTGTTTAGTTTGACAGTCCCTATGTAGTCTTAAACGGTCGAATCTCTTACAGTGGCGGGTTTGCGGGAATTGCGTTCCTTTCTGTAATCTGCAACGGTCATTCGTGTTGGTTGGGATATTCGCGTATATATATATGGTGCTGTTTAAATGTTATTGTGATACAATATAATACGGTTAATTTTATGATCTGAGCGGTGTATGTATGTGCTACCTCTGCCAAAACAAAAAAGTCCTCTAACTAAAAATAAACTAATTATTTATTCTCAGTACAGATGCTTAGGTATTTATGTATTTTCAGAGATATAATACAATGTATAAATACAATGATATAAGTGATTTACGAAAATTGGAAACGCTCTCCATCCTAGATCACAAATTAATAATTTACATCAGTGGGCAAAATTAAAACTTCTATAGACAGTTTATAAAATTAAAACCGTGTACCTACCTGGCCACGAATGAAATGAAAATTTACAATGACGGTAAAATACCTCAAGGTCAGTTTCTAATTTTGATTGGCTGTAAACAGTGTATTGGAAATCGCTTTGCGATGAGAAGCTGGTAGGTAGGTATGTATTGCATTTGTAATGATTTTTAAAAATGTGTTGTATTTAGTCTCGGTTTAGTTATGTAGGTACCTATTAACAAACAAGCTCTGATCTTTGTCAAAGCATTGAGTCAAAGTAAATCGGCTTTGAGTGTGGACGATTTGGTAGGTTAGGTAGGTACCTACTTACACAATAAATATGACTGTATTGCAATTGCAAGTATATTTATTTTATTTTTCCGTTTTAAAGTTTATTTTTCACGGTTACTTAGGTGTTTTGTACATATTATTTTTGTTTCTTGTGGAAAATATGGGTACTAGCGACCCACCCACTAAAAAATGCTAACGCGCTGAAAGCAATACGCATTCATTATTAGCTGTGGTGTTGAAAATATGCATATAAAAACCTTCTACTTTCACCCCCTGAGAAAAAAAAATGTCTACGCCAATGAAAAACATTGTGTAGGTCAGGGTTGCCGGTCGTTGAACTCTTCGACCATAAATAGATAGACGTAAAGCGTATCAAACATAAAGCATTTGTTTACATTGCAAAGGGGGTGCTGTTGACAGCGCGGTAATCTATGATTTCCACTCGGCCACAGTGAATTCACCACTCAGCAACTGAGTGAAAACTTTTGAATATTCAAGACGTGTTGGATGTAAACAAACACGGACTACACCGGGTCTACTCTATTTATGGTCGAAGGTTGAACTACACATACATATTAGAAACCGTTGGAGATCCGTGGATTTTTGTCTCCACCCACTTCTGTGTCTGTGCTATCGCTACCACAGAATTAACAAATTCTGTGCCGCTACCACTACCAGACCAGAGACAAATAACTACCTAAACAAAAACAAGCTACCTATTTATAGTAAATGGAAAACTCCACGGGGAAAACTATAATAGATATTAGCATTATTAGCAACAGGAAAGTAGGCATATGTAAATAATTGTAATATTATAATACTTAGTATCAGGTACTACCTATTAATCGGCAATCACAATATGCGCTTATCTTGACCAAAAAAGTGAACCTGAACATTACGAAAACGCAAAAAAATATTTATACACTTACGAAACTGTTTACATAGAATTTCTTATAAAGGATAAAGGTTATCACTAATTACATTACGTGAGATCGCTATTTTCAGAACGCACAATATATAAAATAAAACATTTTACGTTTTTTATTACTTAGGTATCACAGAGAATAATGTTTCAACGTGTTGAATGTTGATGTGCAAAATGTGTATTTGAATTTGAACATAACCCCAAAACACGTAAAAAGGAGAACAGTCAAAACACTGTAAGTACGTACCTAGACCCTAGACTTATTATTTGAAACGGTATTACACCTGTCAGTTGCTTATCAAATTCAAAATATTTGTATCTATAGTTTTTTAGCTTTTTATACCTACAAATTGCCTCTGTTCATGTGACAATATGTCTTGGCTTGGCAAAAGTCTCAAGACCATATGTCTTGGCACGGATTTCTTCTATTTTTATAGAAGATATGATAAAAATTTCATTAATTAACTTGTTTTTTAGTGTAGCAAAATGGCAGAACAATCACTTTCGTCCTTTGCTGATGAACTTTTAGAAACCAACTGTCTTTGTTGTTCTATATGCAAAGATATTCTAAAACCTCCAATAATGCTGATGGAAAACATTGGAAATATATGTGCAACTTGTTACGATAAAAAGTCGGAGGGGACAACGATGGGCTTACATAACGCTGCTTTAGAAACTGTTCTGGGAATACTGAAGCTTCCATGTAAATTCCAAGCAAAAGGTTGTACGGAAAGATTATCCCTTGGAGACCTTAATATTCATCAAAACAATTGCAAACATCGTAATCTGCTTTGCCCCTTCTCTAAATTTAAATCTGAATGCACCTGGGCGGGTAGTGTTACAGATTTTGTGCACCATTTTAAGAATGTTCATGCGGACCATATCATAAGCTTTGAAAACGTCCGGTTTTACTTACGAACCGCCTTGGGAGAATTAGATATAGTTAAACTACTCGTCACGAAACGTGGGACATACATTTTACGTATGCAAACGAATTCAATCAAGAAAAAATTGTATTATCTCATTTATGCTGTTGTGGATGACCCTGATTTATTGTGGGATTATTCTGTAAAACATAAAGGGAACGGTGACAATTATATTAAAACTGAGTCGAAAATATTAGCAGCTTCCAACAACTACACCGAGTTTGATGAGAGTGTAGCTGTTGAGGTCGACATGGAGGCAATAAAACAAATTGCACAGGTTTCTGACACTATCACAAATGTTTTTAAGATTAAGATTGAGCCCACGATTGCCCAAAGTAACGGCATTGATGAAAAAATGTTGCTTCACTTTGCATGCCCGATATGCGAGAACACTATGAAACCGCCTATTTATCAATGTCTATCCGGGCACAGTATATGCAATGTATGCCGTCCACGACTCGACAAATGTCCCACATGTCGAGCGATGTTTGGAACGACACGGAACTATTCCCTAGAAGGTTTAACATTTGGAATCCACTACCCCTGCATGTACAATGATATGGGCTGTACACAAACTTCCGCAGTCACTGAAATTGTAATGCATGAAAGGAAATGCCCGTTTAAACCATGTAGGTGCCCCTTTCCCAGTTGCACATGCACGGGGAACTATCCAGCGATCATTACGCATTTGGAATTTTTTCATGCAGAAACTATAGTGAAATCACCAGGTTATACGGATATCTATCGATTCGAACCATCCCTGCCCTGCAATGAAATACTTGACAGAAAGTGTGTAATAGCTTACGACCATATATTTCGATTGACATGCAAGAGAGTTCCAGAATATTCTCTGTGGGTGGCGGAAATAGTCGGTTCCAATAACGACACAAAAACATTTATTTATGAGGTAGCTATTGTGAACATGCATCGGCCAGGGCTTAAAATAATAAGAACTGATTATTGCTTGTGTGAAACGGCCGAGCAGAACCTGTTTAAAAAATGTATTAGGTTTCCAATCACCTTATTAGAATCTTATAGTAAGGACAATGTAGTCAGGTTCCATTTTACAATAAAAGTGCTGCAAGATGATTGTGTGCAAGCAATTCATTGATACTGATTAGATATAACTTATGAATAATACTAAATGTAACAGCCCAATCTGAGCTCGGGAAGTGGAAGGGGGCGAGTTTTTAAGGGTAAAAAACGGTTTATCTCGATTTCCGGCAAAACTACAATTGTTATGGAAAAAAAGTTAAATGGCAAAGTTGTAGGTAATGAAACGATCTACAACTTTTGTATTTGCACTTTTTTCACATAACCTCAAAATTTATTGGTTTTTTATTATTCTTTTACAAAAAAAGTTTTTTTAAAAGAAATTTGGTGAAAACACACCTTTTTATGTCCCAAACACACTGTAATTTTCTTGACTTAAAATATTTATTTCTACATCTTATTTTGACTTAATATCGAAAAAGCACCCTAATTTTCAATCGAAAATTCTCGCCTCAAAATATATGCTTTTTTAAAAAAGTCGGTGGGCTTTTTGTTCGTTGAAATCTCTACTTTCTGATGGTGTAAAAAAAATACATTACTATGGTAAATGTTCTCAGAAAATGCAAAGAAACGAAAAAAACTCGAATCCGAATTTTTTTTTTAATCATTAGGTACCGGGTAAGTCTCTTAAGATTGACACCCCCCTTATCTCACTTATCCTTTGCCGAGTTAACTCATTCAAAAAAGGAGTGGACGCGGTTTTTGATGAATTTTTATAATCTGAGCACGGATATTAAAAATCTCGTAAGATATACAGGGTGGAAAATAAAACATGATTTTTTTAAATAGAACACCCCATATATTTTTATACCAAAATAATGTCCTTAATTTTCTGAGTAAAAAATATCCAATTGTTATATAATCACTCCACCTGTTCGTGATATATTACTAAAAACTTATCACATTAAGGGTGTCAATTATAAAACAAAAAACATATCAAGATACCTCTGGAAACAATGCCATTTATTGAGATAATAAATAAATAATATATAGGTGACAATAACAGTAACGAGTTATAACAATAAACAACATAAGCCTAATAAAAACAAATAAAAGTCAATATTAATACAGTAACACAATAGAGTAAAACAATTTTATTTATTTACACGTAACGTAATTAAATATTTTCCACGTAACCAACACCATTCTGAATACACATTTGGCATCGCTTTATAAAATTGCTTCTCACCCTTTGAAATATATCACCATTTTGGTTTAATTCCTCAATTTTTACATATATGGTTTAAAATTATGGCGATGTAATATTTTTATCACACTTCTTTGTGATATATCCAATTCTATTGATGCAGCATAGGATGATTTGGATGGATTTTATATAGCAAAATATAATAACGCGTTGAGTTCTGTGTCTGTTTTTGTTCTTCACATTTCCCTTTTCTTGTCTCTTAGAGATTCGGTATTCCTAAACTTTGCATAAATGTTTTTAAAACTATTTTTGGAAGGAGGTAGCCTTTCTCGAAATAACCTAACATACTCCCTCCGAGCAAGAGACTTATTCTTGTTGCACTGAATATAAATTTCAAGTAACTCTTTTCGCTCTTCCAATGAATATACCATTTTCAAAATAACTTGCTTCTTTACGAACACTACGTATCTTTTACGCTAATATCTAAGAGAGTGAACTACTATCTCACACAAAACTGGATGACATCTGTCAACAAATAAACAATGCAAATATGCATTGTTTCCAGAGGTATCTTGATGTTCTTATTTTATAATTGACACCCGTAATGTGATAAGTTTTTAGTAATATCTCACGAACAGGTGGAGTGATTATATAACAATTACACATTTTTGGATTCAGAAAATTAAGGACATTATTTTGGTATAAAAATATACGGGGTGTTCCATTTAAAAAAATCATGTTTTATTTTCCACCCTGTATATTTTACGAGATTTTTAATATCTGTTCTCAGATTATAAAAATTCATCAAAAACCGTGTCTACTCCTTTTTTGAATGAGTTAAATCGGCAAAGGATAAGTGAGATAAGGGGGGTGTCAATCTTAAGAGACTTACCCGGTACAATTTTGAGCTATTTATTAAAATTTACATTTTAATTACTTGAAAAACTTAAGATTTCACGTTACATTGATAAACAAAAAAATTACAAATCGAAATATACTATTATAATTAACAACCAATAAAGTTAATATTTAATAAGACATCTACAATATTTTGAGAGAATTGTAAAATCTTTTTTAAAAAACCTACGAGGAAGTTAATGATTCTTGATGATAATTGATAATTCTTGATAGATAATTCTAAAAAAAACCTACGAGGAAGTTAATGATTCAGATGAAATTGCGGATGAAGAACCAATGCAGACTGGAAATAATATTGGAGAAGAAGATGGTGATGATCTTAAAGATTTCGAAGATCTACTAGAATAGGGAAGGTTTGTCGAATCTAAAGATACAGAAATGCCATCAAAGAGACAAAAACTAATGGATAAGTGATTAGAATTCAAGATAAGGTATTTTTAAATAACAAGATTAATGTATTTAAAAATATTATAATGAATAACGTAATCAGTATAAAGTATCTAAATTCAATGGTACGATTTACATGTATTTTATATATTATGAGATTTTCTATGACATAAATGTAATTAGAATTTAATAAACAACTTTTTTACTGAAAAAATTTGCAGCAGACATTTTTTAGATGAAATCCCCTTTAAAACCCATCTTTAATATTTACAACAACACCGAGAGTTATATATTGGCAATGTTTATATTGTCTTCTCTCGTCACCAATGACATGTAAGGTTTTTCTTTTGTTTTGATTTATTTCATAACAATCATTTATAATAGTTTGCATAACTATGTATGTATAAGATAAAAGCTTCTTTAATAATATTTTCCTACCAATCTATTACCATAATCATGTCACATTTGACCTTATTACTCATAGTAAATACGTTTTTATAGGTCTCTTTATATTATCTCATCTTCAATTAGAACAAATAGATAAGTAATATTTGGGTAATTTTTATCACAATTATATTTTTGCATTTATCAATAATATAATGGATACATTATATCTTCATGTAATGATATGTAGAAACTAATATTTTTTGATATTATACTGCTTTGTTGATATTTGTGGAACTATCGTTTATCATGAACGGATATACAAAATATATATTCCACGAGCTTTAATCTATTGTTTATTACCTTAATAATCCACATATAATTAATAATCATGATTTTATCATGGCCACATCCTTCTGTATATGATTGTAATATACTTCCTTCCAAGTTGATATGACTACATTTATTTGTCAGGCAAATAAAATGAACCTCTTTAAGCCATTTATCATATATGTATAATGTACCTAGGTCAGGATTACTAGACGTCCAGATTAATCCAGACATGTTCGGGTTTTTCTTACGTCCGGGCGAATTTTTCAAAAACAATTTTTAGTATATTCAATAAGATGGTAATTACAGCATCACTAAATTTCTTGCTTATAGGTACTACTTATTTCGAGGGTCGTAAATATACTGTTAGCCTTATTTTTATAGAACTAAAGTACTTACATAGTGTACATGATATGTAAGGTAGCTACATATTATGACTAACTACTTGTGAAACAGAATTAGTGCCGATATACTTACATCTAGGTATCTATAAATAGCGATAGAATCATTTGTTCTATTTGGTTTTTTATATAACCAATCAAAGTCCAAACCATACTTTTTAAGATCCGGGGCATTCATATATTGTTCCCGTGGGGTTTTCTGGCGCATCAGCTTAATCCTAGAAAGGAAAAAATATTATCTTAATCATCTATATAGAATAAGGTCCATTTCGTACCAGCCCAGTCGAGACTGTCGTGTCCAGTCAAGTTGGACGCTACTGGATTGGAAATATTAACTTATCGTTAAAATAAAGTTTGAAACTCTACGTCAGTCAACTAATCAGATTGATTATAAAATGTTAACGTTTCGGTCCCTTTTGTGCCTTTTTGAAAAGATGATTTTATTTCAATACATTTGACATAGGTAGTCAAAATGACTCCACTGTATATGCTGCGGGCATGATTTATTAATTAAAACTAGGTACCTACTTACCGAATCGTGCCATTATTTTCTTCACTACACAACGCGGTGGATATGCATGCCAATATTACAAAGTAATTAATTAATATAATATGATTAGTAATCATAGTTTACTCGTGATTACTTTACTTATATCAATTAGAAATGAAAATCAAGGGCCACAAACTTTACTAAATAAGTTAGTTATCTGCCACAAGTAAGAACTAGGAACAAAAAGAACATCGAACATGTACGTGACCGGCTTATAAATAACCTACAAAGAATATAAAACAGAACTGCGGGAATCACCGAATAATGGCGAAGGGCGAAGAGATATGTAAATACATACATTCCCATCAGAACTCAGTAGGGGGAGCCATATTTATATATTTTCAAAATAATTGAGTGTGTACATCCGAATATTTTACAAACCATGAATTAATTAGAACTGTTAATAATATTTTTGTTTAGTTAAAATTACTAGAATTAGCATGGTCAGTGATATAGGTATAAAGTGAATGAGTCTCTGGCATGGTTATATTAAAGAGAACTGTATATGCAACTGTTTGAGCTACATAAAAGATGGCGCTGTGTCATCTTGCGAGGTCTGGTAAATAACAGGAAGTTATCAAAAACATACAAATGATGACATCATCATCTAATTATATTTAATTAAGGCGATGCGGATATAATGCTACAGGGTAGCACAGATATAAGTATATCTCTGTATAGGATAGGCTCATATGATAATTATTTAATATTTTCAGGTAAGAAATTTTATTCCAAATATAAAATAAATAGCAGCACTTTCTAACACTCAGTTCCTCAAGACAATTGAAATACGCGCAGCAGGATATGTAAAAATGTCATATATGTAGATTCCCAGCCCAACGAAAGGTCAAGACATCGGGGTGCTCCGGCAACTTTTGAACCCGGAGGGCCGCTGTAACTGCGATCGTACTGATCGTAGTGACAGATTTAATACCGAGGCTCAGTCGCAACCTTGTGGCACCATTCCTGTAACGTAATAATCTAAAAATATGCTTGGGAAACCAACTGGTCCTCCTGGACATACTTTATGCCGTGTACACGTATTTTTATTATTTAAGTCAGTCGTCAACCCTGTTATAAAAGTAATTATGATAAAACTACTGGTCCTCCTTGGCAGACCTTATGCATGTACACGTATGTTAGAGTAAGTAATTCAATTAAAAAGAGTAGAGACTACGTGATTCGAACTTGACACCTGCTAGGTGAAATGCTAGGCGTACGATCCCTAGCAAACGTCTGATGAGAGCTAAATACACGCTTCACACAATAACAATTTAGTAAATCTGTGCCACCGTCAAGTACCTGTTGTACGCCATAAGTCCTAGAGTGAAATAAGAATACTGATTTGATTTGGCAACTTCCAGTTCCTATATAATTCAATGGTGTTTTCAAGTTTTGTGGAATCCATAGATCACTATGTACTGTGTGTGACCCATAGATATACAACTTTACATGGAGATACAACTTAACCAACTATACCGTGATATATAAACCACAACCACAGAATTAACAACACCACGACTCTGTGGCACAACCTCATTGGCCTGATGAGGTAATCTGTGATGGAATTAACATTAACCTATAAATCGCAGTACTGCGCAGGAAATAAGATTTATTTTCCTATTTACTGATTTACCTATAGTATGCTTATGCTTCTCCCGTCATAAAGAGCGGCTTATTATTAATATTTCACTTCGCAAAGGTCCTAATTATGAGGATAACAAATCTGTTATTTTCCAAGGTTGGAAAATGGTCCACACAGTTTTCGAATTTACCGGATAAATATATAAAACGTTCAATGGAGCAGGTGTATTGGAGGAATCCCAAGGGAATACAGTATAAACCAAATGCTGTTGTAAAACGTAAAAAGTTTCATTTTACGACACATCGACCATGGTCAGCACAGTTCCGTGAAGAAAATGCCCCCGGACTTGTTCATCCGAAGGTGTTTGTTGAACCAATTAAAGAATGGAGTTTCTTTAGAGGAGACAGAGTTGAAATATTAGTGGGTAGGTTTCAAGACATATTAAATCTACTGTTTGTTTGTTTTATCATCGATAAGTATATGGGCCCTTCAGTTGGTGTTGTGTAAAATTATTGCCGTCATATTCTCATATTTCCAGAGCGGGAGGAATGGACCCATCAATTTGGATTCCAATCTGACTCTCTAGTCTGCTATACAGATGGCTCTTGTGTGGCTGACCCTTACATGATACAAGCTATTCAATAACTCCTTTAAATTCATTAACATCTTTTTAAAATTAGTAAATTTTTTAAATTTATTTTTGTATATTTATGTAAAATGTGTATAAGAAAGTCGAGTGAACATGCCTCAGATTATTTATTTTCGCAGGTAAAGATAAGGGCAAGCAGGGTATTGTGAAACAAATATTTCAAGAGAGGAACTGGGTCATAGTTGAGGGTCTCAATTGTGAACTGAAGCAGATAGGCAATGACAAAGACTTCACAGGAGTATATGTTCAATCGGAGAAGCCCTTACTGGTAACTACTGAAATAAAATTAGTGGAACCGTCTGACTTGGCAGCAACTCCTATTGAATGGCGGTACACCGGAGATGGTCAACGGGTTAGGGTATCCACTAGAACAGGCAGGATAATACCTATACCTCCATCTGCTGAAGAAACAATAGACTATAAAACTAAAAAAACATATAAAGAGCAACCCAAGGATACAGGTGCAAAGGCTGCCAGCGAAATTACTTTTGAACCCAAATTGTGCACATTTGAAATGGACATTATGGAAAATATGGGTATTAAAGAAGATAGAATACCTCCTAAATCGTATTGGTATTAATTTTTAGATTATTCATATTTGTAGGGTACTATAAAATAAAATCATTTCATATATATGTATTGTTTTAAAATAATTTTAATTAACCATTTAACTTTTTTCCATAGGACTTGTAGTTTTGCCAGAAATCGAGATAAACCGTTTTTTACCCTTAAAAACTTACCCCCTCCACTTCCCGACGTCAGATCGTCTGTAATAGTACATTACATACCGAGCGGGAAAGTACTCTATTTCAGCCGAGCGGTAAGGTAGTAAACTACAGACGCGAGGCTAGAATGAGTTCCCGCGAGGTTTGTATACTATTTTACTCACAATCGGTTAGTAGTTTATGGATTTCTAATACTCACAATCTACCAATAATAATTTCGTTTCAAATATCTGTATCCATTTTCATTATGTGATAAGATGAATTATTTTAAGTAACCTGTGAGATCGTTGCTAGGTAACAAAACAAGTTTGTTGAATCTGACATTTAGGCGATACACGACGCCATTAATTGTACATATAATCAAATTGTGTTTATTTTACAAAAATGTCTGATAGTGAATTTGAATGTACGCCACCAGAAGTGCGGGTAGCTGCAGAGAGAGCTACTGAAGGAATAATTCCTGAAAAAAGCAGGGAGAGGTATGAAAACACCTATGAACTATACAGTAAATGGTGCGTGGCTAAAGGTGTGCAGCATACCTCTGAGACGGTACTTCTTGCTTATTTTTGTGAAATAAGCAAACAAAGTAAAGCCTCCACATTATGGTCAAGATATTCGATGTTGCGAGCAGTATTAAACTTTAGGCATAATGTTGATATTAGTAATTACGCAAAATTGAAGGCATTTTTGAAAAGGAAGAATGTGGGATATCAAGCTAAAAAGTCAAGTGTTTTTTCTGAAGCAGACATCGATACATTTTTAAACAATGCCCCGATAGAATATCTTCCTCAAAAGGTAATTTTAATTTATTTAGTGCATATTAAATATATGTTATATTAAATTTTTTTAGGTTGCTTTAATTATTGGCATTTCCGGAGCCTGTAGGTGCGATGAACTTTTAAAAATGAAAATAAGTGACCTGGATATTTTAGAAAATCGAATTATAATAGTGATTCCTGTCACAAAAACCTACTCTTTCCGTACATTTGTAATTACAAAATCGGAATGGATAAATATAATAAAGCAATACTGTGACCTTCGTAATAACATTGACTCTGATAGATTTTTTTTACAAATAAGATTTGGTAAAATTACACGACAGCCTTTTGGGCATAATGCTATAGGAAGTTTTCCCAAAAAAATAGCAACTTATTTAAAGCTGGAAAATGTTAACAGGTTTACAGGACATTGTTTTAGACGTACTTCAGCAACATTATTAGCAAATACAGGTGGAGACATCCTACAGTTGAAAAAGTTGGGGGGTTGGAAATCCCATGGACAAATAAAAATTGCTAATATGTTGTCTCATGTAGAAAATCCAGAAACGTCGGCGTCTTCATCTATTTCTGAAACTCATAATTTTGAGCAACACGGTCTTACTTTAACCGTTAATAGTAATCATAATTCCAATGTAACTATTAATATTTATAATTCCAAATAGTTTTCTTTTTGTTATTGTTGTTGTTTCTGAATTAAATAAATGTTGAGTGGATTCTATTCTTTCTAAACCATCTTTTAATCAAAAATGACATTGACATTTCCAGGTAAGAAAAGTGACAGATGCTAGCCGGGAAAGTAAAGTAAGTAATAAGTCGCTTCCCGATTACTTCAAAGGTTAGAAATCCATAAATTACTAACCGATTGTGAGTAAATTATTTTTCCTTTCATTTTTGTTATATTCTCTTCTTTTTCCAATGTGTTTCATCCTACTATTATTTTTTTGGTTTCAAAAATTATCGACCTTGGTCTATTAAAAAACAGCATCTTGTGGGGCTCCTTTTAATTTAACCAGTTACCAATTTAACCGAATAAAATCATGAAACATGATATGAATCATCAAATATGATACGGTGACACATTTTGTAAATAAATAATATCCTTGTTAAGTAATATAGTTTCTGATCTACACTGTCTAATTTAACATTAATGTGCAATTCTGTTGTATTTAATTATAATTCATGCCTTGATTTTGGAGTTCCAAAATATATACTTACCACCTCATATTCACACCCAAAGTCCCACCTCATACTTCACACACAAATATATCTTCGTATTAACTTTAAAAGTACCTAAATATGGTAATAGGAAATTATTGAGATAGTTTACTGTAATAAATTATATTGTTCAATTACCTGATTATTTATCGCTAATATTTATTATGATAAAAAAACATACACAATATACAATATATTAATATATCATTTATTTTAAAAAACTATAATGACAAAGACCTTAATCATCAAAGAATTTGAAATTTACTTTGGCAGTATATTCTCTATTACTAATTTTTCTACCTTATATAGGTCACCAATCACTACCTGAAAAAAAATGAGAAATTATACAGGGCAATTATAGGAAATAATATTTATCCTAACTACGTCTTTACCACATGCAATAAAACCATAGTATTTAGAGATGTGATTTTGATGTGAAATTTCTCACGAATTTGTAAAATTCTGGTTATTTGAAATAATAATATTTAAAAAGGGTTTAAAAGATAATTGTTAAAACTCTTATTTAACATAATATAATAAGTATAGGTATATATAATTATTACCTACTATTATTAAACCATATTTAGTATCTATACACATAAATAAAATAAAAGTGTCTGTTTGTAATGTCAAAATAACAGCTTTTTACTAAATGCATAATATGAAAGTATATACGGTACTTATTTGCAAGAGGTCCGGTACTTACTTGTCTTTTAATTACTTCCAAATTCCTATATGCTACATTTAGTTGAGCTGCTATGAGATCCTTATCTGTTAAGCTTTTATTCTCTTTAAAACTGTCGTGCACCTTCCGTAGGGCATATTCTCTGAAATAATTATACAGCTATTGGCTGTATTATATCTATGAAATAAATTTCAAACTTACCTAAAATTATACGCTGAAAATTTTTTCGACTCTCTCAATAATGTTTTATATAAATTTAACATTTGCTGTCTCGGAGTCATATTGATAACAGGAAAAGTTCACTCTCCAAAATACTTGGATATTGAGGTTATTGGTTATGTTATCATACCACAGCCCAATACACTACGATCATACTACAAACTACAAAGCACAGATAATAATCTATGTATACTCAAACATTACATAAAGTGTACTCTGTGCTACAGCTACTAGCAGTGTTGCCACCTGAGTAGTATAGACCATAGACCGTCGTGCCCTGAACGAAATGTCACATATTTTTTAAAAAAATCCCGGCAAATTTAAATAACTTTAATATTTCTATTGGTGTCGATTTCATAGATTTTTATACTTTTACTAAAATTTTAGATAGTGAAATATATTTTATAACACACTTTTAATCTATAAAAATATAAATCACAATATGTGATAATATTATATAATGTAACCATGATACAAAGACAATGGTATGTCAGGTTGCCTAACCAAAATTGGTCAGTCGGTCAGTCGTGCGCATGCATCCCACATGACGTATGTATTTCACGCCAATATGATTTTAGGCGCAATTTTTACACAGTTGAATGTAAATACCTACCTTGCTACAGTTGTTTTCAAATTAAAATTGACAAGATTTTGCGTGTTGTGTAGGTATACGGTATACGCAGAGGTGAATACGTGTTTGTGAGGTGCGTGGATATTATTATTATGTGCTACAATTTGTTAAACAATGCCAACCTGTGCGTCGCGAGGAGTTGTAATTATCGTCGAAACACTAAAGAAAGTAACCTCAAATACTACGCTTCTCAAGATTGTAGAGTTGTCGGAACAATGAGTGACTGCGCAAAAGAGTGGATAGAATAAATTTAAAGAATGGTATGTAGATAATTGTAGATAGGTATACTATATTTATGTGATACGTCTGATGTGGTAATTTAAAATTCAGGTATAGTGTTTTAAATGCATTATTTTGTTCTTCGTTCGCACTTCTTTCTCTACAAAAACGCAGTGCATTGGTAATTTGATTTCTCGAAAACAAGTCCTAGCGTGCTGATTTAAAAAAAAAACTTTTTCATAGTTTTGTCTACATTTCATTCGATATATTCATATATAATTCTTAATAATTAACGGAGCTCTCTGCAGGGTGAAGTTTTCGTACACAGATTTGCTAGTAGCGATTTTAAGGCTATCTCGGTCAATCTCGCACAAAAATTTATACTCACTCACTCAATAAAATATTTGTATGAAATAGTTATACGCATAGTTATGAAATTTGCTACAAATAAGTTACTCTATTCGGATTGTTCCCGTAGTTTTCGAGCTATGGGCAAGCAAATAGAGGGGTTATAATTTTTTTTTCTATTTATATAATAGACATTTCATCTTTTTCATAATTTTTTTCTTCTATTCCTCATAAATTTCCGTGTAATATATACGATATAGGTACCTACTTACAGGGAGGGTATTTAGATCAAGAATCAGTTATATAAAACACATTTTATTATATGCATGAACAAAAATATATTGCACATTGATGTAGTATTTTATTTTTATAAATATAAAACAGTAAGAACACAAATTCTTTATAAACTAAAATAATATACAATAAAACAATAATTTAAAAATAAAATTAAGATATGCACGACCAGCATGCATATATTACAGTGTAAAATGTACAATTACAATATATTTAAAAAGGTACACACATTTTTTTGCAGAAGATGTACGATTATGATATGCACTATTTTATACTTTAAATATTCACAGTTTCTTGAGTAAAAAATGTCTTAAGACACAGATGCCCACACGATGACCTAAAATAAAACCAAAATTAACAGAATTACATTTATATTTAATAGTATTCACTTACGAAATGCCTTAGATCAGTCAGATTTCGTGGAAGGTTTAGGAGCAGGAAACATAGGAGTCATAACTACAGTGGTTTGTAATTTTTGGATATCTGCCAGAGTTGTATGGCCTTGCTCGTCAAACTCCTTCCATCTTATGTAGTTTTGTCTCATATAAGTCAGTAATTCTGGCATGTCGATAAATGCTACAAATAACCCTCTTGTTACGCTTTACTGATGGGAATAAAATAACCTACCGTTCCAAGCCTCAAACATGTCGTTGATAATGTAGTCCACAAATCCGATTTGGGATTTCGGGATGGAACACGTATGCCTATCGAACATTGGCATGACTACTGGAAGGCCTCTAGATTTCTCCTCGTCCGTTTGCTGGAAGTACTCCTCAGCAATCCTCCTAGACCACTCGACACAC
>CAXKVY010008697.1:0-21424 GCA_964058915.1 Tetropium fuscum | reverse complement strand
TATTGTTTCTTATTTAGCACAAATTTACGATTATTACTTTAAATTTACAATTATTTTATAATAAATTTTAATTAAATTCAGGTGCGTGGCTATTACTTCTTCGAACACCGTAGCTAGACTCTCCATAATGTTTGTAGTTCATACGGATGTACCGTAATAAAAACAAATGCAACTTCCTGGTTACCTACTTATTTCCTTGTTATATTATTTTGATCTAGCCAATCAGATTGATTCATTATATTTAATATATTTAATTTCATTTAAAACTATTACACACTTTGATTATCATATTATATTATTTTGAATTCTAAATACTATCATATAGTTAAATTCAATATCTGTCATGTAACTTCATTTTCTGTGTGACGCGTTGCCTCGACATTTTGATTTTTCTTCCTAGCTAAAACTCTCGAACCCACTATTTACACTGATGCTTTTGCATTAATCCCCAATTTAGACACAGTTTATTCGTAATTGATATTTTATAATTATTGTCATGACTTGTCTATTATAATTTCTTGAAAGAGATTTTTTGTGGCGATCAATTATTTAGTTATTACGATATTACTTTTTTATGAATCATGCGCGTAGCTGGTTGGCAGTCCGCTATACTCTGCCCGTCAGTCATAAGCACCACGTGTTTGCTTGCGCTTATTCTATAGTCTGTCTGTTAGTTGCTGGCTACTGAACATAATTAATTTTAATTTGTTGTATTTATTGAATTTGATTGCCTATTTAAGTTCTGTATTTTCGTTCATCATAATAAATTTTAATTAAATTCAGGTGCGTGGCTATTACTTCTTCGAACGCCGTAGCTAGACTCTCAATAATGTTTGTAGTTCATACGGATGTACCGTAATAAAAACAAATGCAACTTCCTGGTTCTAAGTTCTGTATTTTCGTTCATCTCAATATAATTATATATATATATATATATATATATATATATATATATATATATATATATATATATATATATATATATATATATATATATATATATATATATATATATATATATATATATATATATATATATATATATATATATATATATATATATATATATATATATATATATATATATATATATATATATATATATATATATATATATATATATATATATATATATATTTATATATTAAAAATATATACTAGTAAATAGCTGATTTCACCAGCGTCCATTATATGGATGTGAGAAATAAGAAGCCAGTCCTAATTTATAGCCCTGTCCGTAGTGAAACCCCGATTTATTCCAGCTCTAATTCAACCGCTAAAACGAATTACGGCGTGTATATAAGGGAGCAATCAGGGGCGGTTTAAAATCGTCCCGGAAGCAGAACGAGAAAAAAAAGGTGGGCGCAAAGGCAAATATATTGCGGCAACATATTACAGCGGCGCGGCAACCGCAATGCTATATTTTTCTGCTATAAGGTTTATATTGTTTTCTGTAATACGGCATTATATTTCTCTGGTAGCGTGTGAACGGCACGATCGCGAAATAATATTCTACTCTCCCACGCAGAGGAAATAATCCCGCGGCGACAATAACCTTAAGTTAGTTCTTGTTCGCCCGATTCTGGGTAATTTTCGAAAGAACCCTCAGCCTTAACTGGCGCAGGAACACTTAAGGGATAATCCGTGAGGTGGTCTTGGATTTTTCGACGGCCCGCTGAGAGACCGCAAAGAAATACGAGCAGGTACATTTGATTGGGCCAACTGAAACCTACAATACTAGTCAGTTTTAATTTTATTTAATAAGTATTTTCATAAGTTACTTGGAAGAACAAAATAATTTGTAATAATTCCTTTAAATTTATATAAGATATATAATATTATAATGGTTATAAAATCATCAATAATTCGCGTTTCTCTATAGACTGTAGAGAAACAATAACATGGCTAGGAAAAATAACTAGGCTAAATTTTTTGATAACAAAAACATTATTTTGCATTTTCAAGTCTTTATCTTCAATAAGTATATACTGTGCATTCCAAAATAATTCTTCTGCAAGGTTGCTTTTCAAATATTATCTCTGCCATAAATGATTTGCATCTTAGCACGCATATGTAAGAATTCAGCAGAAAGTAAATGAAAAACGCACTCTCGGTTTTCTGCATGGTACGGTAATTATTCCAATGCAGGGCATAATATTAATTATAGATAACTGTGTAAAATTCATTCATTTTCTGATTGAATCGTGTTTTCTTGTACGTATAGCAGATGCTGTTGATTGCAATGGGTGGACGACCTTGCATAAAATGGATTTTATCATATTAACTGTGTAATAAGATGGTTGATATTAGATATATGACGTGGTACATGCCTGCTAGTCGTATGAAAACAGTAGGCGGTAAGGCTGATAGAATGTGGATTTAATTGAATATTTACTATTAAATTTTCTTTTTAAATGAATAAATAATCAATAAATATGTCCAGATACACAAACGGTGAGTGTTTTCTTTTAATTTCTCGTTATAATTAATTGATTGACCCAAGATATTTCTTAACTCATGCCTCACGCCTCACTGTTGGGCGACAATTGTAAATATTAAGAAAATGTGAACGCTTCACTGTTGGGCGACACTTGTAAATAATTACGATGTGTGAATTTCAAAAGCCCCACGTTATAGTGACAATTGAGAATCATACGATTTTGTGAAAGCCTTTAATAGCTCTTAGTGTGGGGATTATAAATTGTTATTATGATTATGATTTATGAAATTTTGAAATATTTAAAATTATTGTTTCAGGATTTGATAACTGAGATAATTACAGTGATAACACAGTGCAGAAACACCTGACGAGGTTTCAGGATATTTGCTTTGTTTCTTCCCTATTGTATCCTTCCCATGGGCGCCAGTTCTATGAACACTTATTTGTAGTTGGAGAAGGTTCACTGATAAGCATAAGATCCCTATAGTCAATAAGGGATTAGGCCTCTATATATCTTGTAATGGTATAACTTAAAACTTGAAACTATTTTCAAATGGTCAATGGATCTGTGATATTAACTATTTGGTTTTATAAGAGAGATTGAACTTTAAGAATAAAGAAATGAAATTTTAAAACTTATAATTACCCTATTCAAAACCTACGTAACTTAATATAGTAACATGGGACTTAGCCTCTGGAACAATGTTTACTTAAATTTAAAGTGTTTGAGATTGGTTATTACCTTATTTAGTTTTAGATTAATCCTTTTGTTTTCGAAGAGCTACACTGGTCACTAATTCCACTTAACTGGTTTGTTGACAATGTTGGATTCTGCGGCTGCCCTCTACTGGAACGCTACCATATTTTTAGAGCGCGACTAACTTCTGTTGCACACCTGCTGCCATCTACCTACTGGAACACTGCATTACTTTGGAATGCGGCTGATTTATGCTGTGACTGTTATTTACCTTGATCTTATCAAACTGTGAATAATCAGATTCTCCACTTTTCCCTTTTCAATTTACTCTTTTTTCACATTTACTTTCTCTCCTTGGTCTACTGGCCTCACCCGTCTGTATATCCTAGGAACGCCGCCTGGAGACGCTACTTTTCTTATGTCGTAATTTCGACAAAAAACACTTAACACCGCAGTTAATTTTGTTTTTAAAACGTTTCTCTTTGGGTTTCCACTTATATCTCACAATTTAATTATTTTTCTTTATGTTTTAACAATAAAACTAAAATGTTATCAATAATTATTAGCGGAGCTGTCCGTACTTTGAACGCTATGGCTGAACTCTTTGCATGATTATTCGTAACCACGAATATGCTGTATATAAAACAGTTCCTTGGATACGAACTTCTTGCTTTACTGTTGTTATTTAATCTGGCCAATCAGATGGCTATGATTTTATTTATTGAACTTTATGTTTAAACTCTATAATTTAAAATATGTTTGATTTAATTTTGAATTCAGAGCTTATTACCATGATCACAGTCACTTTTTGTTGCCTAATTTCAGAATTTAAAATAGGCGTCACGCCTACATTGTGGTCTGCTCCGAGACTCAAACTCTCAAACCCCTTTTCTGTCATGATGCTTTCGCATTAATTTTTTAATATAGACATAGTTTATGTATGTTTGATATTATATAAATTTTGTTGCGACTTGTCTATTGCAATCATGCTAAATATATAATTTTGAGCCGATAAATAACTTAGATATAAAGGAATTACATTCTGACCAATCAAATGCGTAGTCGGTTCGCTTTGTGTATACTACATGCGATATCTAGCGATACGTGCATGCGTGCAATGTTACTATAGTGGATACGATATAGATTGATCACTAATTTAATATAACTATATAATTTGGTATTTTTACTGTACTGAACTACTTATTTAGGCTCTAGAATTTCGTTTATCTCAATATATATATATATATATATATATATATATATATATATATATATATATATATATATATATATATATATATATATATATATATATATATATATATATATATATATATATATAGGCGTATGAGATTTTTAGCCATTCTTCAGGACATAAATACGGGTTTCCTCGATACTTAAGTTCTTCTTAAGTACTGCTGTTTTTCCTATATTATGTATCCGTTTGTGTGATGATATAGGGACAAGAGGTGACTTGAATGGTACCTTAAACTTGATTAGACCCAAAAACACAAAAAATGTGTACGTAGGTACCTCATTTCGTTATATGAATATTCACATTGAATAATATGCTACGACGCTTTTGAAGTGAAATAAAAAATAACATGTAATATATTAACACTTTTATTCGAACATATTTAAAAAGAACAACTTATATTTATATACTGAAATTACGGAGAAAATTACGAGGTTTGGAAGATAAGATTATCATCCATTGACTCTAAAAAAAGAAAACGTTTCCGAAGAATTTCAAATGCTTTTAAGTTTAGTTATTGAAAGATATAGGTAGAATGCAAATTATATATATTTTTTACTTTTAGTTATTTTTGTTTCATTATCCTAATATGCTGATTACGTACTGCATATTACTGATTAAACACGCAAAATTGTAATATGAAGAAAATTTCAACATAAGAAAAAGCGTTTAATGAATTTGTAAAAAAAATCCGGTGTCCAAAATCACATCCTGCTTACCCTTAGGGGAGGGTAAGTTTCGGAGTTGCCGTGGGAACCAAACAGAAACCAAGCCTCTGATTGGTTAAAAACAGGTGTGGAATTTTCATCTTAATTTTTCCCACTGTGTTCACAGAAATAATTCCTTTACGTGCCTGTCTCTTGAATGTTCCTTGAAATCATGCAGGCTGTCTAATATTCCATTACGAGTATATTCTCTCATGTACTTTTCTGTCAAGTTTGTCCCTTGCTTCCCATGCAAGACACTATAAAGGAATTTCTTGTATCGACTAATAATCGGAGATTTGTCAGGCCATTCATAACTGCAGGTAATGTCCCCCTCATGTCGTGATTATGCAACATTTACTTTGTGATGCACGACTGAGTTCATGCCTTTGCATTTTGCCAATTTTATCGCAAAAGTCAAGCGATAGATTTGTTTGAAAGCACAACAGGCTAAAAGGCCATTATACGAAGACGCTGAAGAATATATTTCTCACTCAAAGTATTTCTTTTTGTAACTAGTTTTAAAATTATTGTTCCTTTTTATCATACAGTAATAGTAGGTTGCTTTATAAGTGTAACTTTTGCGCATTCTCAGTGGAATAGCAATATTAAAAATTCTTAAATAAATAAATAAAAAGTTATCAAGTAGTATGGACTAGTATATTATATTTACGTTGCTACCATGGAAACAAAACATTATAACGATAAGTAAATAATCAATTCTTTTTATTTTCCAAAATGCATCAGACAAGGTCATAACCATTGTTATGACTTTTTAAAGGCAGTTTCTGAGGCTACATGGAATCTATTAGATACCATTAAAATCAAAAGAATAAAGTAATCGTATTTTTTTTCAAAAACAAGCTTTTATTTGTTGTAAAAAGAAGAAAATAAACTTTAAATTAAATTAAACCCATAAATTTATTACCTTACACATTTTATATGATATAAAAGTTTGTTGCGAGATTTATCTATTTAATAGAAAATATTATGTTTTCTTAGAATTACATGTCAATATCAAGTTAGGTATTCTATTCTTGTTTATCTACAGAGGCCTAACGAAACAGTTCCGGGTTGAATTTTGTAGCCTTCCTTCTCCTAGAGAGGTTACAACCAATATTATCGACGCTCCTCTCGCCAAATTACACAAGTCATAGTATAAAGCCAAGCAAGGCGTACTTTTAAAATTCAGTTGCATGATTTGACCCGAACAATTCGACTCCAAAATCATAATCGGGGGCTCCAAAATCCCTGGGATAACAAAATTTCAGGCGGATTGAAGCAACAAAGTTTTTGTTCGCCATCTTAAATCCGCCATCTTTTTTTTCGCCAGCAGTTGACCCGGTCTGCAACATTTGTTCGAGCACCACCAAACTATCTTTAACCTTATGTTATGACTCTTTGAGTTATGACTGTTTGAAATCGGTATAGCGGCCATCTCGTTTTCCGTCATTTTGATTTTTTCCCCTTTCATTTGATATCCACATCATGGGGGTGCATAAGAAAATAAACGTCACCATCTTTGGGAGTCCGCCATATTGGGTTTAGAGTGACGTTATTTTATTTTCGTATATTTCTCAGCAAACCCTTTCATTTGATACCCATATCATGGAAGTGCATAAAAATAACTGGTCCGCCATATTGGATTTAGAGTGACATTTTATTTTCGTATTCCTTTCATAAACTAAATATTTATTGAAACAACAAAATGAATAACTACTAAAATAACTAATATTGATTCACCTTAAGTGCTGAAAGTATCCTCCATTTACTTGTTGGCAATGTCCAAAATGCAAATTGAACTCGCGTAAAACTTCTTTGACTACTTTTGGTCGAATTGGTCTAATTTCAGTTTTAATTCTATCCTGTATTTCCTCTGTATCATTAGGTCAATTCAGATAGACCTTAGATTTTAGGTAACACCACAAGAAAAATCTAGAGGGGTTAAATCGGGAGATATGGCTGGCCACTCTATTGTGCCCCATCTACCAATCCGTTTACAAACATACATTTATAGCAAGTTACATAAACCCTTGTAAAAATACGAACAATTTTATTAGTGTAGAACAGGTAAAAAATGCTTAAAAAATATTAAATTGCCTAACTTTTATGAGAAGATTAGTTAAACTTTTCAATTATGAATTTGTTGTACTAATTATTTGGTATAGCAGTAAATATTTTTTTAAATTAATTTTCAGATGAATAAACGGCTATAAATCACGTCGCCAATAAAGTTAACTAATGCTCCTATTATATCTAAATTCATAATGATCCTAAATACCCCCCTAGTAAATATTCCTACATGTACAGGATCTACAGCTCTGCGTTTCGTAGACGGTGATGCGTTGATTTTCGTAGCGACTAGGAAATAAAACGGAAAATAGAATAATTGATATTATTAAGATAAGGAATTCTCCCATAGCGGTTTAAACTTCTGTGCGCAATATTTAGTAAAGTTATCCTTACTTCACACTACAATTACGATGCAATTGTTATAATACAAAGGCTAATGATTAGGCTCGTCTAGTCAGCCTGGGTATTGTTCAACTGTTTTGTTTGTTGTCTATTATGTATACAGTTTAAACTGAGACGTATTGTTTACTTGGTACAGGCACACGAGCATATTATAATGGGTGGTGTTCGTGAAAAAAATGTGTTTCTTGCGTTTGTTTGCAAGAATAGCATTGAAGTCGTCTTCAATGTGCAGGCAACAACATTTAGATTCGCTTACATTAATGATGCGAAAAAAATTCTATATTGACAATTTTGAATTCTTGTAAAAGTAAAGTAAAACGCATGTACTGCTATTGGGGTAATACACAATTCAACTCTTATCAATTCAACTTTATTAATAAAATGATAATTCTTGTTAATATTAGGTAGTCGTCAAAAACTTTGAAGCATTTGCCTAAGCATACTATGCCTATTTTGCTGTCTTTGATTTATTGAATATTTTAAAAAGTGTATATAATACAATATAAAAGATAAGGTAATACTACGTTTAACATAACTGGGTAAATTAATACATATATTGCTCATAAACTACACAGAAAAAGAAAGAAAAAGATATTTCGTAAAAATATTTTTAGACGTTAACGTTTGAACATTTTTAATACTTTACTTTATCAAAACAAAATAAGTGACAAGTTAGCTTGTCAAAACAAAAAGCAAATTTATTGTCATGATAATTTTTATTTTTTCAAATAATAATTCGAGCGAACTATGAACAGTCTTGGTTCTAGTGCTGTTCCTTGAGGTACACCAATTTGTACTAGTGATTCAGAGATTAAACTTTCACCAAATTATGTTTTTGTACACGTTTAAATTTTGTAGAGAATCTTGAATATGTTCTAGGGTAGTGCGTCTCATACTTTTAGTTAGACAATTAGTTTTTCATGTGACACGGTGTCAAATGCCACGTCAATAAATACTGCTAGGCATTTCATTAAACAGTCCACAGCTTCAATTGATTTTTCCAAGAAATTTAGAACTGCCTATTCTGTGTCAATTATTTTTAGAAAACCATACTGTTTTTTTCTCAACAATGAAAGTTTTTCGAAAGCAACATTACTCGTTGCTCAACTTGTTTCTAGTGCCTGATGGAAAACATTGTTGATAACTGATATTGACCGATAATTATTTGATATGGATTTATCATCTGTCTTATAAATATGTGTAAACAATAGTTTCTTTCCATTGGTAAGGGATATGACCGTTTGGATATCGTAAGTTTATGATTTGCGTCACTAGTTTAAGGATATGTGTATGTATGCTTTTCAATATTTTTGAAGCTATGCCATCAGCACAAGGTGAGCAGTTATTTCTGAAATGAGAAATTAAAATTGTTACTCCATTCTCTATTATAGTCTCAAGGAAAAGTGATTAAAAATTTCCGCCATTTCACCATCTTTCAAAACAGGTTTCTAATTTTCATTTAGTATCTCAAAGTTTTGGGGCAGTATTGGAGTATATTTATTTCAAAAAATATTTGTACAATTTTTACATACTTCGTTGCGTAGGCTTCTGCTAATATCATAATTGACCACATACCTCCATGGAACTTCTTATGGTCATTAATTAAATTTTACATTAATACCACATATACGTAAGAGTAAAAAAACCTGTAACACATTATAATATTTACGTGTTCTGCTTACAGTATAAATCTAACAGTAGTTTTTCTTTATATCTTTATGTATAACAATGAGATATTTCGACACAGTCATATAGGAATGCAATTTGACGCATACTTTCTCCCGTTATGGAAAACTAATTTCCTATCAGCCTGACGGCGAATTTGTTATCTTGTTATGATTAATCAAAGACCGAAGCCATAGTGCCTGGAGTTTCCGGTACACCAACTAGGGACTCACTGACCAACTGAGAAGCATTAACAATCACTTAATTTAACAAAAACACGGGCAATTATGGAAAACAATGGTTATTTTCAAGTCAATTTAAGTAAATTAAACCGATCGTGAGCTGTAACGGTAACCGGCGAGCACGCTGCATTTGGAATGATGTGAACTTGTAGCTTCAATTATTTTGATATGTTTATTGTACCACGGCGTGACGCCAATTATGTCCCCATTAATCTATAACAATTTTTCAGCACGTAGCTTGAGCTATGCGCTTACCAACACCACTTATTTAAATGAAAACACAACTCAGCGTTATATACGTACCTGATATATGCAAATGGTGTTATTTATTCTCATAAAATGTATTTCCTACTACCACTGGAGCTGCGTTTGATGGATGGAATACCTACTAAATGTATGTATTTGAATACGCTCATGATCCAAAACTTTCGTCAGCACTGCAAAAATGACAGATTTAATTAATTCCTAAGGTTACTAGACTGTTCGATTAGTATCATAGGGAAGAACAGTTAAGAAACCCTACGAACTTAGGCTATTTTATATTTTATTATTACTTTAATTTTAGTTATGTTAATATTATTATTAATATTAACATAACATGTTAATATTAATATTATGTATATTTATAGTAAGTAGGTATGTATAAGTTTATATATACCTAGAGAGAATGTTTTTTGTTAATTTATTTAATATTTTTATATTAAGAAATTGTAGATTGTAGAAATATATTCTGTATCTTTGTTGTTATTACACGCATTAGGATTTTTTTGTATATAAATTGATTCCATAATTAGCCGTGTTTTGTTATTTGTTTCTTTATTAATAACTTTGTAATATTAGCTGAATATTTGTGACCTTTTAAACGTTCCTCAAGAAGTTGCATTGTTTGACCAATGTTGCATTGTTAGACTTGATCACATTGTTTACATGGAACTACGTATATACAGTGTGTAGTTTTTTCAAGTGGATGTTTATCTTTTAATGTTGTGTAAAGGAATTTTAAATTGTTTATATTATTGTGTGCTGTTTTTAAAATATTTGAAATATTTTCTGATAGTTGTGGTTATAGTAAGGCAGTTTTATGAGTATTAGTTGTATCGATTAGTGGTGGTTGAGAATTAGTGGGTACTTGTGAATTCTGTATTTGCATATTTTGTTGATTAGAGAAAAAGGATAATTATTATTTTTTAAAACATTTTTTGCTTTTTCTATGCATTCTTTTCTAAAAATGGCAGACGTTAGTTTTATCCATCTGTCTGGAATACCAATTATTACAGTTTTTTATGGTTTTTCGAGTTTTTTAAGTGGAAATTGGTATATCTACCAGACCATGTTGTTTTCGTACTCCATTTTGTTAATATTTCAGTTTTATTATTTATAAGAGTTAAGTCTAAGAAATTTATTTTATTTTCTGATTCGCTTTCAATAATTGTAAATTGTATTTTTGAATGGTAACTATTAAATTTATTTAGAATCAAATTTTTATGTTCAGTTGGAAATGCAGTTATGCAATCATCAACATAACGTTTGAAAAATGGTATTTTATAGTTTAATGTTGGATTTGTTTTTTTCTAAATATTCTAGTAATGTCTGCGATTGTACTGAATATTGATGAACCCATTGCACAGTCATATGTTTGTTTGTAATATGAATTATTGCATTGCAAAAATGTGCAATTTAATGTGAGTTATAAGGCATATAAGACCTCTTCTATTGATAATGAAGCATATTTTTTATTTCGTTCCAACGTTTATTTATTACATTTTTACAAGGTCTATTGGTATATTGGTATATAGTGAAATTATATCTAACGAAGAAAGCTTTCCTTGGTTACTAGGTTTTATTGTATCAATGAATATTTTGATTATCAAGAAATATTCTAAAAAACGTTGTAAGGAATATTTGATAAGAATTTTGCTAAACTATGACATTAGGCTTTGATTAGATGAAACAATTTGGTTTATGTTGTTTGGATAGACTAAAATTTAGGGGCAATGAAATTATTATTTTTTCAATTATTAGCTATATCTTTTGTGATATACCTTCTTTAGTTTCTCACTTTTTTATTAATTTATTATTTTATTTGAAATTTTGTTGTTGAATTATTTTTCAAACGCTGATATGTTGTATGTTGTATGATCATTTAGCATAATATTACTAGTTTTTTCTCTGTAATCACTTGTGTTCAAGATTACAGATTCGTTTGATTTATCTGGTTTGATAATAGCAATTTGTGGGTTAATTTTTAAAAATTGTTGAAATGACTTTAATATCGAATAACGAAAAAATCCTAAGAACGCATTCAGAGATCGTCCTCCAAAGACAATATGTCTACAGAATAGTATCATGAAAGTGATAAAACGCAAAGGCTGCGAAGGCAGTCGTATAAACACCCACCGGAGATTATATATGCTTTTACGACAAACAGAGGGGAAGAAAACCCGTCATTATTGAAGTATTCAGAAGAATATTATGCGGTAGGCTTAGTACCGTTCCTCATATAAACTTAAATTGTTTATATATATATATATATATATATATATATATATATATATATATATATATATATATATATAAATATATATATATATATATATATATATATATATATATATATATATATATATATATATATATATATATATATATATATATATATATATATATATATATATATATATATATATATATATATATATATATATATATATATATATATATATATATATATATATATATATATATATATATATATATATATATATATATATATATATATATATATATATATATATATATATATATATATATATATATATATATATATATATAGCAAATCCTGATGAGATAAATAAGTACTTTTCATCAGTTTGTCTTCAGAAACATGATGGAAAAGAACGAATAGTATTTTACAACTCAAATAGATATAATACCGCTAATTTTGATTTTAAGCTAGCTAGTGTCAAACAGGTTAATACAATACTACATAGTTTAAAGTCAAATGCTCGGGGTAGTGATGCAATTAGTGCATCTATGCTAAAATATTGTAGTCCATTTATAGATAAGTATGTAACACATATCATTGATTGTTGTATCGAACGTGGATATTTTCCCAACATATGGAAGGAGGGTATAGTTGTACCTTTACCAAAAATTATTAATCCACTTACAATTTCTGATTTGAGACCAGTTAGTATCTTGCCTTCAATATCCAAAATTTTAGAAAAAATAATGTATGAACAAATTCTCACATTTTTAAATGAAAATGATGTTTTATCTATTTTTCAATCTGGCTTCAGACAAGGTCATAGTACAGGATCGGCATTGGCACATATTACTGATGATATCAGCACTGCGTGTGACAATCAAAAGGTAACAGCTATGGTACTACTAGACTACTCAAAAGCTTTTGACACAATAAATCATCTTTTATTATGTGCCAAATTGAAATATTACGGATTCAATGAAATTGTTGTAAATCTGGTGGAGTCTTATCTGACTGGTCGTACGCAGCGAGTCAAAATACACGATAAACTTTCCCAACCTTGCCATTTAGCTACTGGAGTCCCTCAGGGATCTATTTTGGGTCCTCTATTCTTTATTCTATATACAACTGATATTTTAAATTCAATTAACGTTAAAAAGCACGCGTATGCTGATGATACCCAGATTTATGATAATATTTATGATAAGTTTTTTAGTTTATGATGCTGTCACTGCTCAAAATGTAATTAATGAAAACCTGGAACGTGTGTTACAAATGTCCCTCAGTCACAACTTGACGTTAAATCCGAATAAATGTTGCGTTTTAATTTTTGGAAATAAAAGGAAAGTAGATTACGTAAAAAATAAATTAGAGGTAATAATTAATAACGAAATTTTGACAATTCAATCTTCTGCAAAAAACTTAGGTGTATTATTCGACTCACGGTTACAATTTTCATCACATGTAAATAAACTCATTCAGAGATCTTATTACACATTAAAATTGTTATATAGTAATAGGCATATTTTAAATTTTAAGCTTAAAAAAATATTAGTTGATTCTCTTGTGTTATCAGTTTTGAACTATTGCGATTTTGTGTAAGGTCCATGTTTATATTCTGCTGATAGAAGTAGACTTCAAAAAATACAAAATGCATGCTGTAGATTTTTATATAACTTGCGAAAATATGACCATGTTTCCCAAAAATTAAGAGAAACTAAATGGCTTTCTATGGAGAATCGCAGGAAATTACATTTATTACGCTTCATACATTCTATATTAAAATCAGGTAGTCCTAGTTACCTTAAAGTTAAATTAATTTTTAGGAGGACACTGCACTAATAAATAAATAAATAATAAATCTTTAAATCTTACGTTAACTGACGTAAGATTTAAAGATTTATTAAATACTCCTAAATGTAAAACAACCACATTTCGTAAAAGCTTTACCTATAACGCCGTTAATACATACAATAGTTTACCATCGCATTTCAAATCTTTAAATGCATCCAATTTTAAATTTCACGTTAAAAAATATCTGCTTAATCTGCAGTGAGAAGTGACGAGCGTCTGTATAGTGGCGGGTCTTCCGCTGCTGGGTTGTTTTTTGTGAAGGTCAATCTTGCGCTTTTATTATTATATTGAAAATTTTGTATACACATTTTATTCATATATATGTATAGATTACTTATATGCCCAGAAACTTTACTTTAAATAATTTAATTTAACTAAATTAGTAGAATAGTATATATCTTACTTGCCATGTTTTAACTTTATAATTAGTATATTGTAACCTTTAAAAACCGATTATGATTTTGACACGAAATTTGAATGTCGCTGTGGAGTGAAATTTTATTTGTATTGAATTCTTAGGTTGGTCACGGTGTTTACCATTCTTTTTTCAATATTCTCTTTGTTGAATCACCTCTCTAGCCCTTCAGCAACGAAGATGCGACATCGGTGAATTATGAATCGATGCGACATTAGATGAAACGGTGTTATTAAGTTTGATATTTAACAAGGAGGCTATGGTAACGGTTAACACTGAAACGTCAAAAGATGCAGTTGAAATTCTCGTGAGAAAAAAAATATTTCAGTTAATGTTCTAAAAGAAAATGCCAGTGCAAATTAGTCCAATTCAAGTAGCTAGAGTTGTGGCTTTGGTAGAAGATGGAAGGAGTCAAATATATGCTGCTCGTATTGTTGGTCTACCAGAAACAACTGTCCGAAGAGCGATCCAGCTCTACCGTGAAACGGGCCAATACAGCAGAAGTCCAGGTTCGGGTAGTTCCAGGATTATGCAAAATATTGACGATCGAATAATTGGTCTGCAAATAACGAGGAATCCCTATCAAACAGCTGTGATCACAAACCAAAATTTAAGAAACGCACGAGGAACAGTTGAGTCACATCGAACTATTTGTCGGAAATTTTGCTCGAATTCATCTTGTTTGGAATGAGTTGCAATGGTCTCAAGTTTTATTCACTGACGAATCAAGATTCATGTTGAGATCAGTAGACGGGCGTCGGAGGGTTTGGAGAAGGCGTGGGGAAAGATACGAGGATGGCATGTTCAGTGAAAGGGAGAGTTTTGGCGGTGGTTCACTAATGGTATGGGGTGGAATTACCAGCGATGCCCGTACAGAATTATTTGTGTTTCCACCACGGCAATCTCTTAATTCAGTTAGATACATAGAGATCTTGAATGAACATGTTGTCCCACTTGCACCTTACATTGGCGAAGAATTCCTCTTAATGCAAGATAATGCACGACCGCATACAGGAGTGATGAAACACAATTTTTAAACGATGTCGGAATTAATCGTATGCCGTGGCCCGCTAGTTAGTTTGTTGTTCAGTTATTTTTTAAGTTTATTGTTTTAATTATTAATAATTACAGTCGTTTTACTAAAATGTCGAATAATTCTTTGTTTGTTATTTCTTTTTGATGTTGTTTGTACTTGTAAGTAACAATTATTTCTGCGTCCGTAATCGAAAACGCTAAACATTTCTTAAACGATGAACTTTTTAGACATTTTCAGCTCCACGGCCTCCTTGTTGAATATCAAACTTAAAAACACTGTTTCATCTAAAATGTCGCATCTTCGTTGCTGAAGGGGCTAGAGAGGTGATTCGAAAAAAAGAATATTGAAAAAAGAATGGTAAACACCGTGACATATACACAGTGTATATATATATTCATATATATATATATATGTATATATATATATATATATATATATATATATATATATATATATATATATATATATATATATATATATATATATATATATATATATATATATATAATATATTTATATATATATATATATATATATATATATATATATATATATATATATATATATACAGGGTGTTTTTTTTTAAACTTTGCACGGATTTCTCTGAATCAAAAAAATGTTTAAACAAAAGTAGTAGGGTCCCGAAGGGGAAATCATTTGGACACAACATCCAACCCCCAACCCCACACCCCTTGGCAAGGGGAAGGAGTTGCTTCTGTTAAATTAGGATCACCCATTTTTTATGATCGCATATTGTTTTTTCTGAAAAAATAAACATCTTTTGTCTGAACTTTATTTTGTCTGAACTTTATTTTGTCTGAACTATTTTATGGAGGTTAATGGACAACATTTTGACAACCTCATATCTTGTTAAATCTCCTCATATGTTAAATAAAAAAGATAAAACTAATTGACGAGGTTCTTTTTCCATATAACATCCCCCATCCCCTCGCCCGAGACAAGAGGAGTGGTGACTTTTGAACTTTTTATAGTCTGGTATTGTATTTTGTGAAGCAATAAACATCTTTTGTCTGATATTTTATTAATTTGGCTTTTTTCCGTTAGCAATTTGCAAAAAACTACAAGCCGAAATAAAAAAAGTTCAGACAAAAAAGGTTTTTTCACAAAAAACAATATGCGATCATGAAAAATGGGGATTGCCATTAACAGAAAAATCACCCTCTCCCCCTGCCAAAGGGTGAGGGGTTGGGGGGTGGATATTGTGGAAGGCACACTTACCAGTTGTATATCTGGACATATATACGGAAAACGATCCACTTATATTGAACATATATTACTCGTAAAATAAATTAGTTAAAGTTATACAAGTTCTTTCGCACTTCTGGAGCTCTTCAAAATGATGCGCAATTTATATACTTAAAGCCATTACATTTTAGCTTCTCATTCATAGGAAGAAGTTTTAAAACACTTTAATGCAACATTCATATAGATAACCCGGCTTACTAACGTACTTATTAAAACTTTAGATAATTAATAATTCCGATGAAAGTCTATATTCGGACTTGAAAGAAATTGCAGGAAATTTCGTGTACTCGTTGTGCCTTAAAAATCAGGGCTGGAATATAAAACTGTGTTTATTCGTTGAGCGAAAAATATGTGGCGAGCTGGATGGGCAAAAGCGGTCCAGCATCGTACTAAGCAAAGTCGTCTGATATCGTTTTTTTTTCTGTAGGGATACCTAAAGAAAAAAGTATAACAGACTGTTAATAACTGAGAAATTTGTCTTCAAAATTATTAGTTCGAATATTTAAATTAATAGAATTTGTTACTTTGTTCTATTGGTTGATATGAAAGTTTTGCTCAGTAAAAAAATTAAGCTGTTTTTACTTAGGTATTTTAACATCAAATTTGGTTATAATATGTCACTTGCGATGTGATAGAAATGCGAACATCGCAATAATGATTTATTGTACATTTGAATTTGCAATACGTGTCATCACATTTTTCCATTCCAGATCCCAGGAATCGCTTTTTGCCGATTATTCGCAATGAAAAACCTATGCACAGCGCGAAAATACTAATTCCCTGGCTATGCCATTAGCCTGGGCCGTCTATATACGGACAATAAAAACCCTGAATGAAATGATTGTGTGCCGGCGTGAAGTTTAATTACCCATTTACGATGTATCTTGGCGCTGGTATAAATTTCATAAACCGTTATTTTTCGAACGCATTGTAATACACAGCTGACTGGCTATGTAATTAAATCAGCGTTGGCTGGGTGAAGGATAAAAATAAATGTTATGTCACTGCATTGCAAATTATAGCGCTTCAGATACATGGGCTGGCATGTATACTTTGCAACTGAAGTCCTTGATGTGAGAAAATGCCAATGTATTTGCTTAATCAAACTTCTAGTTCTCGGCAGCTTGGTAAAAACGGTTTATCTACAAGTCCTATGGAAAAAAGTTAAATGCCAAGTTGTAGGTAGTAAAAGATCTTCAACTTTTGTATTTACACTTTTTTCACATAACCTCAAGATTTATGTTAAAAATTCAATTAACCCAGTCTTTGGTTTTTTTATTTTTCTTTCACAAAAAAAAATTTTTTTTAAGGAAATTTGGTGGAAACCTACCTTTTCATGCCCCAAACACAATTTTTGTATTTTTTTTTATTTAAAATATTTATTTTTCCACCTTATTTTGACTTAATATCGAAAAAGCACCCTAATTTTCGAAAATTCTCGCATCAAAATATCTGCATTTTAAAAAAAGTGGGTGGGCTTTTTGTTCATTGAAATCTCTACTTTCTGATGATGTAAAAAAATATACATTACTATGATAAATGTTAATGAGAAACGAAACTATGAGTAATGAAAAAAACTCGAATCCGAATTTTTTTTAATCATTATGTACAATTTTGACTATTTATTAAAATTTACACTTTAATTACTCGAAAAAGGTAATATTCCATGTTACATTGATAACCAAAAAAATTGCATACCGAAATATACTAATATAATTAACAACCAAATAAGGTAATAAAGTTAACATTTAATAAGACATCTACATGGCATTACAAATATTGCTCAAAACTATTTGCTGCAGCTGTGAAACTGAATGTAATAGTTTAAAATGTGGCTGCCGAAAACATACGAGGGAGTTAATGATTCAGACGAAATTGTGGATGAAGAACCAATGCAGACTGGAAATAATATTGGAGACGAAGACGGTGATGGTCTTGAGATTTCGAAGATCTACTAGAATCGGGATGTCGAATCTAACGATGAAGAAATGCCATCAACGAGACAAAAACTAATGGATAATTGATCAGAATTCAAGATAAGGTATTTATAAATAACAAGATTAATGTATTTAAAAATATTATAATGAATAATGTAATCAGTATAAAGTATCTAAATTCTATAGTACGTTTTTACATGTATATTTATATATTATGAGATTTATGACATAAAGATCTATGACATAAATGTAATTGGAATTTAATAAATCAACTTTTCTACTGAAAAAAATTGCAGCAATCACATTTTTTCAAATCCCCTTTAAATTCTATCTTTAACATTTACAACAAATATTTTCGCATGTTTTTTGCAATCTTTATGTTATATGTATTTGTAATTTTTTTGTTTATCAAAGTAACATGGAACCTTAAGTTTTTCGAGTAATTACAGTGTAAATTTTAATAAATAGTCAAAATTGTATATAATTATTAAAAAAAAATCGCATTTGATTTTTTTTCGTTTCTTTGTATTTTCTAACATTTATCATCGTAATGTATATTTTTTTTAAACCATCAGAAAGTAGAAATTTCAACGACCACCGACTTTTTTAAAAATGCAGATATTATGAGGGGAGAATTTTCGATTGAAAATTAGGGTGCTTTTTCTATATTAAGTCAAAATAAGGTGAAATAAAAACTTGCTTATTTGAATTTTTCACATAAATTTTGAGGTTATGTGAAAAAAGTGTACATACAAAAGTTGTAGATCTATTTATTACCTACAACTTTGCCATTTAAATTTTTTCATAGGACTTGTAGTTTTGCCGGAAATCGACATAAACCGTTTTTTACCCTTAAAAACTCACCCTCTCCCTTCCTGACCTCAGATCGCCCGTAAATTATATTTTATTTCATTTTTGTTATATTCTTTTCCTTTTCCAATGAGTATCATCCTACTATTATTTTTTTTGGTTCCAAAAATTATCGACCCTGGTCTAATAGGCATACCTATAGAAAAAATAAGAAGATATCGTTCAGTATTATCCATTCGCACCTTGGGCATAAATAAGCCAAAAAAATTTCAAAATAGATCGTTCTAATTCTGTTATCATTCAGTTCATAAAACCCAGGCAGAATAGGATCCTTAACCAAATTCCTCCCGTAATATCGTCGGTATTACACAGATAGTAATCGGAAAGACACATACAGCCCGAGGCAGGCTCCCGGTGCTCATCATTCATTGCTTGTCGTTACACACAATGTGGCCGAAGGAAACCCTGAGAAAGGCAAACATCATCTTGGACCGGCATCCCACGGAGCGCAGCTACCGCTGCCATGCACGCTGTATGTTCCTGTCCAGCGCTCGCAACTTCCCCGCCCATTTACCAGCTCTATAAATTACAATACGGTGTAGTACAGGCTCTGTGGACTTCCCGATTCTTTTCAACATTGAGAACTTGGTACAGCAGTCGGTATTACCATTATTGATTGCGATTGCTCGCTGATTAGCAAATAGGAGTATTATAAACACATGCTAGTTTGGAAATACATTATACAATAAAAATAATCCTAAAAGTGTATTAGTCCAGACAATAAAAGAGGTGTGGAGTGCGTGAGCAGGGACCTAAGCGAATCCCTCAGAAACTTGTGCAGGGTGCTTAGAAGATGAACATACTGAAGGTCCTGACGTCTAGGAAGTGAGCCGAATGGAGCACAAAGGTGGTCCAATTTTAAATTTTTCGCTTATATGTCCAAAACGGTGCGTCGTAGGAAAAAAATTGCAAGCTCTTGAAATTCTCTACAACATTTGTTCTATACATTTTTTTCGAATTTGTAACCGTTTTCGAGCCACACGCTCCAAAAAAGTGAAAATTGTCGACTATAAGCCTTTTACCTTACACTTTTCATCAAACATTCCTTCATATCGTCTAAACTATTCATCTGGGAAAGAAAATCCCTTATCCTCTTCAAGAATATATACGATACAGGGTTTATGGTTACACAAACGTGGAAGAGAAAGAAGTGGGGACCGTCTGCTACTTAATAATTCGTTTTCGGGCTTATGGTTTTCCACCTCTTTAAGAAACTTTGGGTGGCCGTAATTTTTCTTCTAGTAAGTATGCGCACCAAATATCAATTTTAGGAGAACACACTGACACGAGTACTTTTTGTGAAGCCCCAGCCCACATCGTAAGACTTAGGCAAGTTCAAATTCCATGTCCGTTATTTAACAAAACCCATGTCAAGGGTACCCCTAAACCAACACCATACTCCAAACACTAGCGGGCCAGACACACTTTATTGTCTATAGGCTCCCATCTCCCCATTTCATCACTGTAAATTACCACGCCCTTTCTCTTCTTTCAATGTTTATTTACAAAACCCTGTCTTGAACGTTTGCATACTCTATCATGTCTATTTCATTTATATCATCTACCTGTACACTTTCAGCACCTTTCTCCATTCTGTTATCATCATGTTTTCTCATCTTATCATCATGATAAATCCACAATTGTTGTTAATTCTAGTCAAAATCAGGTTCCTTTCAAATTTTATTTCCATTCCCATGCCAAATCAGATTTGATTGTCATATTCAATATCACTTTTCTTAGGTCAGGGAGGTTACATCCGGGTAGGGATAAAATGTTTAAACCCCACTGCCTTTTACAATCTTTTCCTATTCAATACCGAGCCTCTCCACCGTCCACACCAAGTTCAAACTCTAGTCATTAACCGTGAATTTTCCTTTAATATCTAATCTAGTACCCAAATCGATACCAAATCAATATTAGATTCTTTGTTAAATCCGATGCTTCTGTTTGCTTCATGGCCGGTATATGCTTCCTGGCAACCCTGTCCCAAGAAGGCGTGCATAACCATGCTAGTCAAACATGCCCGCAACAACTCATCTTGGCCAGGGTTTATCCCTTTTCCACCGCCTAGGGACGCGCCTGA
>CAXKVY010008696.1:0-23397 GCA_964058915.1 Tetropium fuscum | reverse complement strand
ATTGCACTTTTTTGCACAACTTAAGATTTTTAAAAACAATGTAATTTTGAGTTATTTCTTTATAGATATTCTACCTTACAATGTGGAAAGTGAAAAAGCCACAAGGGAATTCCTTCAGCGAGTGGTCGACATCTTGCTGGACTTTGTCAAGTCGACAAACGACCGGAACGAGAAAATACTGGACTTCCGCCACCCCGAGGACATGATAAAACTGTTGGATCTTCGAGTACCTGAAGAGGGCGTCTCATTGCAGCAGCTAGTCAACGATTGTGCTACCACCCTGAAGAATCAAGTCAAAACAGGTACCGATGCAAATATTTATATTTCAACTCTGTTACGTTGCATTGCTCTTATTTAAATAATTTTTAAATAAATCTTGTGATGTTACGAGGATACCTATCTTAGCTGAATAAATATTGATGAGATTCAAATTATTTTAAACACTGGTGTTTCTTGACATCTGGCATCCAATAAAAAATATACATTATTCAAACAATGTTTAAACAAAATCAGTTTCGTCATTTTTTGTTGGATGGAAGATGTCTTTCATGTCGCTTTACTTTCGATGGTTTAAAAACCGCAAAATGCATCTATCTTCACCAGGCACTATCGTAATCAAATCTGGAAATATATCATGTCCTGTGTGACAGTGTAAATAGTCCATAAGCATCTCTGGTGGCGATAGTAATAGAATCAGTGGCATATATTTGCGGAGGGGGCTATTAACAAGCTATTGAGTGTTGTGAGACGCTTGCAGGCATACGTTAGAACGTGTAGCGACTTCAGACACTTCCTGCAAGGGTATCTCGCAGAATAAGGGGGCGAAAAAATTGAAACGCGGACAGTTTCATTCATATCAAAGCGATGGTTTATTGACTTTCGTTCGTATCGAATTGAAGTGAGATATAATCATCATCCAGGTTTACTTGGGAAGATTATTTCTGTTTCATAAATATTATTTTACGCATTTTAGCGAATTGGGGCGGAAATTAATGCTCGGTTCGAGTCAATTCATCGTACCCGCATATCAATAACACAACTCAGCATACCTAATCTCTAAAATTTATGTAGGCACAAGCTCAAGTAAAAAGATGCACCCCATCTATCTATTATTATTCCAACCACAATCTGCTCTGGGGTAGATAACATATTATCATTGAATTACAAACCTCTTCGTGGCAGAGGAGCAAACAGATTTCATACTGGCTGTGTATTAGGGCAGCCCTGGCGCAGTGGCGTACCGACTAGAGTTACAAAATATATTTATGTCAAAATTACCATCTGCGTCATTAATGTCATTGCTGTCTTTGGGGTCCATTTTAATTCCAAGAAAAAAACAATAAATCAAGTATGTTATAAATATATGTTGGAGCACTTCTTATACCCTGAACTGAAACAAGGCGTATATTACACATTGCATACTTACGGGAACTTATTTGGGACAAGCCATTACAAGAGAAGGAATCTGACCGAATCCTGGTAAGTTAGAAGATAACACCAAGTTTCCGATACCGAGAAATGTAAAAGGTGTATAAGGTCATTCTTAGGAATTGTAAAATGTACAGGCGTTTTATACCCAATGTTGCTCAGATATCAGCACCATTGGTGAATTTGACTAAAAAGGACGTGGAGTTTGAAATAATAAAGGAAGTATGTCCTAGATGTTTTAAAGGATAGCTTGAAATCGGATTCCTTGCTGATAATCCAGATTTTGAACAATCATGTTCGTTGTCAACAGACGCTCCATGATAAGGAATGGGAGCGGTACTTAGTCAAGAAAGAGAGAGTAGAGCGACCGATTGCGTATGCTAGCCGACAGTTCAAGAAAACCAAGCGGAGCTACTCAACAATAGAAAAAGAGCTATTTGACGTAGTTTTTGGGATAAAAACGTTTAAATGTCATTTGTACGGAAATAAATATACGGTGTTTACGGACCATCAATCGTTGGGATGGTTATTGTCTCCAAAGGGTCCAAATTCAAGATTACCTAGGTGGGCATTAATATGAATATGATTTTGAAGTAGTTTACAGAGCAGGAAGATTGCACGGAAATGAAGACGCTTCACTATTCACTCGGCCCACTTCGCTAATAGAGAGGAATTCATTAGATAATGCTTTTATTTATGACAATTTCTGTCAAAATTCAAAATTCGGGAATAATGTCAACAAAAGCTGCAAGATTGTCTAACAAATTTAGTGAAGACATCAAACTCATTACTCTTTCAGTCACTAGTTATAAGCCATTAAAATGTGTAATTTTTTTATATAAACGTGTTTCGTAAAAAAATAATATCTCCTCAAATCCTTGTCTAAATGATAACAATGTACACATTTTCTTAAAGGAAGAGAATCGGGCTTTAGGATGGACGTAGATATGTGTTGTTCCATTTAAAGGTAGCTGATAATTTTTGATTGAAGTAGGCATTTTTCCGATAATTATGACAAAATTTAAGAATTGGCAACAATGACAAGAAAAACTTGAAGGAAATCTAAGAAGTTCAGTGAAGATATATCGATGGCTCGATGGATTTAAAAATATACTTCCACGTCTATGGAGGACGGTGCGAATCGCAAAAGTCCTCCAGAGGCACGCGTCACTCATTGTGTGTTTATTATCAGTCTCGCGCCTCAAAACAGCCTTGATTGCATTCAATTTGGAACCCCTGTGGACTAACCCGTGTTGCTTTTCATTTAGCATTTCCTCCTGCGATACGGGCGACCGTAATTTCCTAATTTCGTTTATCTCCATCCAATCGGAAATTGAAAACCGTATACTTAAAATCAAAAACCTGCTTTGCTACATAAAAAGAAATGCGAGAATTTCCCTAAATTCCCATTTTATAGTTAATAATAATAATATATTTAACAAATAATGTAATCCAAATAGATGAAACATGCATAAGTAGCAGTAATACTCAACCCACATATTGCAATGCAAGCATGTCCGCTCAGCACAAATACATATATCTAGTACTGGATAGGGCTGGAACCTTTGATGTAACTGTAACACTCGGAGTAGTTTCCACAAACACCAAAACACTTTCACTTCGCTCGACGCGCGTTTCGCCAACCAAGTTGGCATCATCCGGAGACGATTAAAACTAATCTTAAACTACAAAATCTACCATATTTATACTATTTTCATGGTGACGTCACTAATGATATCACCGTGAAATTTACGCGTGACTAATCACGCTTCAATGATCGGTTGCTAAGCAACGCGTAAAGCGGGCTACGGTATGATATCACCGTGAAATTTACGCGTGACTAATCACGATTCAATCATCGGTTGCTAAGCAACGCGTAAAGCGGGCTATACGGTATAGGTCCCTTGTCGCTATTCATACTACTATTACATTTTACAATTTCTATGCTCTCAAATGCATCCAACTGTCTATTATTGGTCACATTTCTAACTAATCTTAAATTACTAATATCTATTCTATGATTGTTGTTAAAAGCATGTTGTGCAACACTAGACTTATCTGTTCTTCCATATTTTAGATGAGCCATATGCTTCTTAAATCTGGTGTTAATTGATCGTCTCGTTTGTCCAACATATTTTCGATCACAATCATTACAACTAATTTCGTAAATCCCAGACCTTTCATTTGGAACAATTTTATCCTTTGGATTGTCTAAAAGTTGTTGTAATTTGTTGCTCGACGAATGAATCGCTGTTATACCCACGTTTTTGAAAACCTTACTCAAACCACGAGTAAACCGGGGTTCGTACGGGATGGATACATATTTTGGAACCTCTATATCCTCTTGAAAGGTCGTAGAATTACGAAGTGTGTCCTTAAATTTACGCTTTCTAATTAGTTTTTCAACTATATCTCTAGGATAACCATTACTCACAGCTATATCTTTAATTAATACTTTTTCCTTTTCAAACCTCTCAGTACTGAGAGGGAAACTTAGTAAACGATGGACAAGAAAATTAAAACTTGCCATTTTATGTTGATAGTAGTGGTGAGAGTCATTAGGGATATATCTGATCGTACTGGTATCTTTTCTATATATATCAAATTCTAACCTATTGTCACTATTTTTAATTACTAATACATCTAAAAATGGTTTGGTTTAAAAAAGTTTTCCATTATTTCCTAGTTCATATGTAAACTTTACACAAGTGAAACGACTATTTAATTTGGAAATGAAGGAAAATACTTCGAGTATTTTCCTAGGATTTGGCTTAGGTATGTGGATGACATTTTTGCCGTGTTTGACACTAAGATTGCGGATGTAGAAAACCTCATTTCCAAATTAAATAGTCGTTTCACTTCTGTAAAGTTTACATATGAACTAGGAAATAATGGAAAACTTCCATTTTTAGATGTATTAGTAATTAAAAATAGTGACAATAGGTTAGAATTTGATATATATAGAAAAGATACCAGTACGATCAGATATATCCCTAATGACTCTCACCACTGCTATCAACATAAAATGGCAAGTTTTCATTTTCTTGTCCATCGTTTACTAAGTTTCCCTCTCAGTACTGAGAGGTTTGAAAAAGAAAAAATATTAATTAAAGATATAGCTGTGAGTAATGGTTATCCTAGAGATATAGTTGAAAAAATAATTAGAAAGCGTAAATTTAAGGACACACTTCGTAATTCTACTACCTTTCAAGAGGATATAGAGGCTCCAAAATATGTATCCATCCCGTACGAACCCCGGTTTACTCGTGGTTTGAGTAAGGTTTTCAAAAACGTGGGTATAACAGCGATTCATTCGTCGAGCAACAAATTACAACAACTTTTAGACAATCCAAAGGATAAAATTGTTCCAAATGAAAGGTCTGGGATTTACGAAATTAGTTGTAATGATTGTGATCGAAAATATGTTGGACAAACGAGACGATCAATTAACACCAGATTTAAAGAGCATATGGCTCATCTAAAATATGGAAGAACAGATAAGTCTAGTGTTGCACAACATGCTTTAGACAACAATCATAGAATAGATATTAGTAATTTAAGATTAGTTAGAAATGTGACCAATAATAGACAGTTGGATGCATTTGAGAGCATAGAAATTGTAAAATGTAATAGTAGTATGAATAGCGACAAGGGACCTATACCGTATAGCCCGCTTTACGCGTTGCTTAGCAACCGATGATTGAACCGTGATTAGTCACGCGTAAATTTCACGGTGATATCATACCGTAGCCCGCTTTACGCGTTGCTTAGCAACCGATCATTGAAGCGTGATTAGTCACGCGTAAATTTCACGGTGATATCATTAGTGACGTCACCATGAAAATAGTATAAATATGGTAGATTTTGTAGTTTAAGATTAGTTTTAATCGTCTCCGGATGATGCCAACTTGGTTGGCGAAACGCGCGTCGAGCGAAGTGAAAGTGTTTTGGTGTTTGTGGAAACTACTCCGAGTGTTACATATATCTCGTTCAAGAGCAGGACCGCATGTTAGCGTGACATAGACTAAGTTGACATATACGAGTGATTACACTCAGACTATCACTTGTAGATCGCTTTGCTAGATCTATTCTTAGATTATCAGAACATGGTTTAAATGAAAGAAGATCTAGAACGCGTAGTTAACCACTACAATGTCAGTGCAATATTCAGTTAAATCGCTCCACAAAGAATATTGGCTAAGATTTGCCCTTAAAAACTCGTGGCTGTGTGAAAAGGTGAAAGGCTCCGCTTGAAGGTAAAACTGAGGGAAATCTAATGGTGTGGAGGGTGGGAAGTTATGGTTATTCATTTACCCAAAAACGATATTTCTGCCAGAGCTTACGCTGTTTGAACATTTTCTTGTGGAGATTTTCGTTCTCCGGCGAAATTTGACGATTGCATTTTATACCCTGTTAACGATATTGCAGTCTCCGCCTTAATTCACGGCTATGACATGTGTCAGAAGACAATACGGGAACTCGGCTAGTATTTAGGCCGGTATATTAAAACAGATGAATTTTGACCGTCATGGCCTTTCTATTTTAATGCGAGTTTGTAAACGTTTGTTTGAGTAACGTTTGAAAATAAGATATATTTTATATTTAAAAACAAATCCATTTGGTTTATTTTTAAATTAAAAAAATTCGCGTGCAGCACAGTACACGTGATAGAAGTGAATACTTCTTTACCGATTCGTTGAGAGTGTGAGAGGTAGATAGAGAAAGAGGGGGAGAGAGAAAAAGAAAAAACATATTGGCTTTATTGTAACTGAGGTATGACACATATGTTCGTGATTCCAAATGGTGTAGATTTCTCGAGAATATAGTATGAATCGTTGGTCCTGATTTAGTCGTGGCATGTTCCGGTCGTTACTCATGTCTAAACCGAATTTCTCACGAAGAAAGTGAAGTAGTGGCAAGGACGCATCCTCCGCAAAAAGATCATCATCCATTTGGATCAGATTCGAAAGCCCAATCCAGATATATCCAGCAGGATATGCATAAGTAATATTGTATTCTAGTTAATTCCGATTCTGTCACGATCGTTTATAAATTATATCAAAATTTCTTTCCGCTTTAGAACACTTGTGGGAGATCGTTGCCCAAGGTCAAAGCTGCATTCGATATCTCTGTTTCTCTCTCTCTCTCTCTACCTCATCTGTCATATGCTTTATCTTACTTGCGAGATGAAAATGTTATAAAACGTGTTATAAAACCTTGAAAAATCACTCTCATGCGGCTAAAGACGTATTCACGTCAAAAATATTAAAATACAAAAAGGTGTATTTATATTAATCTTCTATTAGGTACGTTCGTACGTTACATTTAATGTGGTTTTGTTAACATTAGTAGTTATATTATTGTTTAGTATATTTTTACTCCGCTAAACAACAAGTCTACAATATTTCAAAATTTGCATCTTTTATTAAATTTCAAGTTAAAAAAAAAATTATATACTTCCATACCGCTTATTTAAAGTACAATGACTCATACTTCGCCTAAGAGAAAAATAACAACGGCAATTACTATACTTTTATATATAGAGCTCAAAGATTATATAAATCTTCAAGCTGTTATCCTAAACAATTAAAAAAAGTGAATGTTTTAGTCAAAAGTTTAATAAAAAAAAGAATTTTAATAAAAGAAGAGTTTGCTTTAAGCATGCTTGATGATAATATAGAAGGCGAGTCTGTGCTTTTATATATTTTCCTCCTGGATTCACATTGTCAAAACGCAAACCTTCAGTCGTCGTTCGACGTCGATGCAGCTTTTGTCCCTGCCCCCCCATCTTGTCTGTGTCGTGTTATTTTCCGAGCCGCTGGACATGATTCCTGCTGCATTCAGACACAGATTAGCAGAGAACAGCGCGATTCCTGCCACTCATCTCTCCCTTGCCCAACATTGCAAAGCTCGCAGCTCCCGCGTCTTAAGCGTCCAAAGCCGGCTTTGCTTATTGTTGCCATATGTCCAACAAATTTTACACATCGACGCAACATATGGCCCATATTTTTCTCGGAGATATCTCCTAAATAATGCTTGGTTTTATACTGTCACAAATCGGATGTATGGAATGTAACTGCAGCATATATGTAAAAAAACCCTAGCAGCACGTAGTGTGCTTGATACGTGCATCGTGCTCCCTCCCGTATAACACATAAGTTTGCACCCCGCTAGAGAGCTGTAATTAAGGGCACTTAAAGCGCCCTGGGTTTATCCACGCTCCAGCCCGTGTCCCGCACAGGATTAAAAACTACCCTCTGGCATACAGCCTCATGGAATTCCGGAATGTGCTTTTTTGTAATTTACGTTGATAAATAAATTTTTAAAGTTAATCACTTGCAATTGAGGAACAGAATTGAAATTGGAAGCAACATATCTTCACTTCTATCAAGAAGATATCAAGAAAAAAATGGGCAATGCCTGCAAGGGAACTAAAATGAATATTTGATTGAAGATTTTTCATATTATTTGACTTTTTTATTGTGTGTAAGCCTGTGCCAAATATCGACCGCTTTAATCGCACTAGAAGACAAGTCTCGAGAACTAAATGAGACCCGATCTGCAGCTTGTTGCTCGGTTTTTCCTGTGAGGTCCGTTTTTTTCTAAAAGTAGTTTCATCCTGCCGAAACCCTTTCCACACCGACGTCGAACGTCCCACGTTCTACGTCTCAGATTCAGTCTTCAATAAAATTTTTCCTCGGAGAAAAATTATGGTCACGTATTGGTAGGTTCGACTATATTACTATAAAGTCGAGGTTAAACAAGCTATATCCAAAATACTCTTGAGCTGAAACTCAGTTCCGTGATCAGCAACAAGTGATTCTGGTGCTCCAAAATGTACAACATTTTCCATAGATAACAGTAAAAGTAACAGCATCATTTATTAGATAGAATATTATTCACAAATTTAATTCACATTGTAATGTTAAAATATAATATATTATGTTTAAATCCTACGTCCTCCTACTCCATAATTACGAACAGAATTGCTCATAAACCACCTGGTGGCGCAATCAAAATTCCAATGTACATTTAAACCATAAACGTCCGGGCGCATCCACTGCGACATGAATTAGGTGCTTGGCTCCGGTTGATAGCCTGCGGGAGGATAGCGTTTTAAGTCCTTTAAGCCCGGGTTCTGACAGGCCCCTACATTATGTCAGAATGCGGATAAAATCCATTCGTATATTTACTAGTGAATTGCACAGTGAATGCAAACAAATGCTCATGACATTAAAATAAGTTTTCTCTACCGCATCTGTTAATGAAGTTGCACAAGTATACTTTTAAGAAGAAGATAAGACAAAGTAAAGTACTCAAACCGCCCACGCAAAAATAAAACCAAATCAATTCAAATAGCGTAACCAAAACAAGTTGTGATCTATTTGGAAATGGAAGAGTAATAAAAGTTCATACAAAATACGTATACATTTTAGATTCTCCTTTTTGGTACGAGATTTATACCATTTTGCCATTTATCTTCAGCCACTCGTTCCAAGGAATTTGCTAACAAAACTTTGACATCGCGGTTGCTTAATTTAAAGGTGGTATTTGCGGGCTACTTCACCTTTTATCTGTACCCATACCAATTCAATAGGGTTAACTTCGCAGTGAAAAGGTGGTGTTATTGCAATTAATGTAGAAACTATAATAGATCTATTCCTTACATTTTCTTTTTTCATTTGTTACAATAACATTTTTTTTGTTAAAGATAGAAGGGTTTTAGAAAAACGTTACATTTTACATTTATTTCTATAATAATTTAAAAAATTTAACCATAACGAAAACGGCCTGAAAAAAAACTGAAAAACCTAATCAACTTAGTACGAGGTGTTTCCCCACGTGCACGATTAACTGCTGCAATTCGTCTTGGGATGCCCTCAATTAGGTTTTGAATGTAACCCTGGTCGATTTGCTACCATCTTCAATTAAAACTTCACTAAGCTGCTGTAAAAAATGTCTTCCTAACTTTTTTTAAAAGATACGCAGACGATTGCCTCACAGCTATATCAATTGAAAAACTTGTATTCATTAAAAACTTATTCAATAGTTTTCATCCATGGTTACAATTCACAAATGAAATATAAAATAATAAATTTTCTTGATTTAACTGTAAACAATAAAAAAATATAATTATATAATTGCAGAATGGTACACCAAAGACACATAGTTATTTTTTTAGCACTTCACCCATTTTCCCTAAAAAAATCAGTTATTATTGGAATTCCCGATCGTGCAAATAAACTAAGAGGCCGAATTTTACGTCACAACAACCATAAATAAAGCAAAAAATGTATTACTAGAAAACTATCCACAAAAACTTATTGACTCAACATTTAAGAAATGTGTACAACATTATAACAGTAGCTGAATCAAATATCGAAACAGAAAAAAAGTTATTCCATTACCTTACATAGAAAATGAATTGCAAAATATAAACAAAATATTCAAACCATATAATATAGGTATCAACAGCCCATAAAGCATGCAAAAACTTACAAATACCATATACTAAACTAAAAACAGACACAAAAAAAAATAAAAAATACACGTATATGATCATACATTGTATATGAATCCCATGTAATAATTATTGTCCAAAAACATATATAGGTCAAACCATACAGGTCTTAGAATCTAGAATTAAGAGTCATAAATACACTAAAAATTGTTCCACTGCACTAAATAAGCATTGTCAAGAAGCTGATCATAAATTCAATTTTAATGAAACAAAAATACTCAAAACAGAACATAATCAAAAAGCCAGAATAATACATGAAATGATGTCAAATTGACAAATGAAGAAATACACATGAAGAAATGACAATTTAAGAAATACATAAACTCAATAAATGACCGTAGTGAAATCAATCACGTAACAACATATTTTTGTAACACATATTTTACCAATCAATGAAATCTGTAAAATAATTTAAGTATGGTGAATCTTTCAACTATAAATTACAGATAACAATATTTCAAATATACAACTAATTATTTAAAAAGAATTAAAAAACAAACAAAATGGCGATAGCAGACATAGCAGCTGATACACATATAGAAGGCATACATACCAATTTACAATCTAGAATGAAAATTGGCATGGCAAATTTCAACAGAACTAAATGGAAATATTAGTTGTAATCACAATCTACCCATTTCAGATTAAATATTAAATTTATACCGTAGTGTCATAAAATTTTACATGTACATACAGTATATATATATATATATATATATATATATATATATATATATATATATATATATATATATATATATATATATATATATATATATATATATATACATATATATATATATATATATATATATATATATATATATATATATATATATATATATATATATATATATACCTAGGAAACATTTTACAGATTAACTATTTTAAGAACCCTGTGGGATACCTACAGTTACATCTAAACATGCTGATTCAGATCTGTATTTTCCATGAAGCCCTTTTCCTGAAGATGCTTTAAACTCTGTTGATAGTCCATGCATATATTTTCTTCCAACACAATGTACATAATAAATACTTTTTTTCTGTGAATTTTCTATGAATTTTATGGACTTAATTTCTATTAAAATTCATAGAAATTTTGTAGCACGCCCATGGCCGTTTCTGATTGTAGAGTTTTAGCATTCTCTTTCCTTTGCAAATAGACTATATAGTATCTCTTGAACAGGCAGAAGATGATGGAGTGATTAGCTAATAGAATAAATGAGTGTTTTCGTGAAAAGTAAGTCAATTAACATTACAGATAACTGCAATTAAACCAGAAAAGCTACATATGTTTTCGTGTTACTAGACGAGTGTTAAGCAAATATTTAAGCAATGAAAGTATCTATACTAAAATAAATAACGACGAGAGGGCAGATAAAAACGTATTTCAATAACATGCGCTGTCTGGCAAAAATGCAATAAATATGGACTTAAGTTTCAACTACAAAGTTTTATTGAAAGCTTAAATCGTGGATTTTATATTTTTATAAAACATCGATAGGTGTTTGGAAAAGTGTTCGCCATTTATATAATTGGTATTTGAATATAGGTTACTAGTATAGTGACTAATTGATGTTATCTTCACTGCAAATATGCTTAACCTCTATATATTGGGATACACACAGTTTTACGTCACTTCAAAATCACAAGCAAAGAGACACATAGAGCGATTGGAATCTTCCACTTGTGAAACAAAACCGTAAAAAGTTTTCCGCCGAAACACCGACGTGTGTTTCGTTAAACAAGTTAGTATCATCGGGAGTTAAATTAAACACTGCCTAGAAATCCAACTTATATTTACAACCATAGTCTATTGCTCTAGCTGTGGCCCTGAAGCCCTTCATCGACCTTTCAAATGTATTTTTCTCTATTGTAAAGTTAAAATTGCACTCAAAAGATCGCCGCTATTTCCGCATCATGTCTAGCATCCTCCACGGTTCCCGTATACATCCGGCTATCAATCTGCTATTATCCCGAGCGATTGCCCAGAATAATTGAATGTCAGTGGACTTGAAACAAAGACATTACTCCCGCTTCTTGAACCCCCTTCATCGGGTGACACGTGACCTATTGGATTATCCTTAATCCCTTCGCCGGGATAAACATCATACGAGTAGTTTCTTTGGAGAGAAATCCGATTGCGATCGCTACAACCGTAATCCAGTACTACATACAGCCAGCCAGGGAAACGCGATCATTTGTAATTGAAAAACAAATGTCCCCCATTTGTCATACATGTAGCATTTGTCATACATGTATTATTCACTAAAAGAAACACTTGAATACATTACAACAGTTAATAGTAATAAAAATATTTAACTAGTTATTGTTATAAATAGGGATAAAACCTTATATAATACCTTCTTAACTTCCAATCCCAGTATTTTATAAATAAATCGGGACCTCCGTAACGTAGAGGCCGGGAAAATCAAAAATATGACGACAATGACGTCACAAGACCGGTCCCGGTGATTTTACACTATTTTACATCAAGTCTATCAAGTATTTCTCGATATGGTAGGATAGAGATATTATACAGAGAATGTGTAAGTTAGATAGAGTAAGTAAGATCGGACGTGAATCAACGAATCCCGCATACAAACAGAATAGTTAGTTAAGGCGTCGTCCGCTGCTTGTAGTGCTTGTTGATTATACTCGTAAAACGTTGTACGTTTTTCCTTAGTAAAAAGCTCTATTTCAAACTTGTAATAAATTTCATAGTTACAGCTTCGTTTTGCAATCGGTTTTAGTTGAGTTAGGGCTATTGGCGAGGCCTCCTTTATGGCCAATGCGTCTATTAGGGTACATTGATGATGCGAAAACCCCCTTTCAAGTTATTTTATCATAAGTAACAGTTTGTTTTGAAATATATTCAGTTTTACTCATAAAAACATCTATAAATTGTATATTACGTTATGCCGTGACGGGACCAGTATCGTGACGTCACAAATTCTTGTCCCAGGCCTGTCTTACGGAGGTCTCGCTATGTTTAATGATACGTAAGATACGAGAGATTTAATGATAAGACTGGTACTTTCACTCTTAAAGAACAGTAATCCTGGTCGCCTTAGATATGTGTCCAGACCGTGTTTGTATAAGAATTTTATTGATAGTTTCACAGTTTGATAATATATTCCAGGTCATCCCCGGTTCTTCAACCAGCTATCCTGCGGATTGGACCTAGTTTCCATGGCTGGCGAATGGCTGACGGCAACGGCAAACACCAACATGTTCACCTACGAGATCGCGCCTGTGTTCATTTTGATGGAAAACGTGGTTATGACGCACATGAGGGAAATCATCGGGAAGAATTGGAAAAAAGGAGACTCCATACTAGCACCAGGTAAAATGTCAACTACTTGCACATAAGCGGTTATTATTGGAGATTAAAGTATCATTTGCAAAATACTTGAAACTCTTGGTTTTGAACTGTAAATTCAACGTTTTCAAGTTCCACAAGAGATTCCACAAGTCGTCAAAATAATCACGCCAATAATTATTGTTATTGTTAAGTAATACTTTACTACTTGGTAATCTTGTGGATACGCGATCTCGAGCAGATGTCAGCTGTAGTTTAACTACCTTGATTTAAATTGCAAATTTCCTGCTTATTGACGTTTGGAATTACGGATTTGCATGCGTTACACGAATGCCGGTGTTCAGTTTACTGAAAATGGAGTGCTTCCACTTTCATGAAATTACAATGCAGCGAGCTTGTTTCGGAAAACACGGATACGTTTTATTTAGGAAGTTAATGGGAAATGGAAATTTCAACGTTAATTTTAAGTACTTAATACTACAGCGCGCCGCCGCGCCGTTTTGCTATTTAATCAAGGTACTTTAATGTCATCTAATTCAGGACACATTTTACTGTAAAATTTTTATTTGATTTTTAATAGTCGCTAAAATTCTGTTGGATGCGACATGAAATATTACGTTCCTCAATTAAAACTATTGTTAAGTAAAATATATTCCTCTAAAATAATCAACAAACTTGAAAAATCTTTAATATCGACATACCTACAGATTCAATAACCATTTTAATGTCTATTGAACATTTTAAACTCTTTTATTCAGCGAAACAGACAAATGAAATAATATGACATGCTATAAATGTAATTCAAAAATTAACATATGTTTTAATTGGCGTTCATTTCATATAGGTATCAATAGAAAACATTCAAATAATGTAGAAAAATTGTAGTTTTTTGATAATATAATATCAATTTTTTTATTTCTATGTAGGTTTAATAGAACAAATTTGATGTCAAAGATATTTAAATCATAATAACATTTTCTTCCAAACATTTCGTTGTATTTAATTGTGTCATATTGTCGTTATTGTTTGCATATTTTAATTGGCTTTCATTTCATATAGAAAACATTAAAATATGGTAGGAAATTTATAGTTCTTTGATAATTATTTAATTAATCGTAATCAATTTTTTTTATTTCTATAAAGTTTAATAAAACAAATTTAACATCAACGATATTAAAATCATAACATTTTTCATCCAAACCTTTCATTGTATTTAATTATTTTATTGTTTAGCATATGTATTAATTGGCGTTCATTTCATATAGGTATCAATAAAAAACATGACAACAATGTCAAAGCTATTTAAATAATAATAACATTTTCATCCAAACATTTCGTTGTATTTAATTGTGTTATTGTTTGTATATTTTAATTGGCGTTCATTTCATATAGATCTCAATAGAAAACATTCAAATAATGTAGAAAAAATATAGTTCTTTGATAATTTTATATAAAGTTTTTTTATTTCTATGAAAGTTTATTAAAACAAATTTAATATGAACGATATTAAAATCATAATAACATTTTCATCTAAACCATTCGTTGTATTTAATTATTTTATTGTTTAGTATATGTTATTGTTTAGTATATGTTTAGTAATTGGCGTTCATTTCATATAGGAATCATCAGAAAACATTCTAATAATGTAGGAAAATTATGGTTTTTTTATAATTTTTTACCAAAAATTTTTATTTCTATGAAACTCTAATAGAATAAATTTAATGTTACATACTGTATTAAAATCATAATAACATTTCGATCCAAACCTTTCGTTGTATGTAATTTTTTTATTGTTTTTTTATGTTTTAATTGGCGGAAACCTCGTGTAGCCGTGGGTAAAAGTCTATTTTCTGCACCAGTGCTTACAAAAATCGAAAAGATCACGGTTGTTTGAAATCCGGGATGGGAAAGCGCCAATTTTGTGAGAGTTGGACAAAAATATTATTTTAGGTAACATTGCAATTAATTTTCGTCTACGGACAGCAACATTATTAGCCACTTTGTACATAATACTTAATTAAATTAATATTAAATATCTAACTTGTTCACATTTTATTTGAAGGCTGAAGAGATTTTGTCTTATTTATAAACTTTAGAAAATAAATTGAGTAAAAAAATAATTAAATAACCGTAGTATTCTTACATAATGGTACAATACAATATGTAGAATAAGCAGGTTTTTCCATCTTAAGAACTCACTTATCAGTGCACAGTATTCTACCAGAAAATAATCGATGAAAGCACCTCACTGCTCTCATACATTTAGATGTGACATCACGGCCTTGTTTGCAACGACTCGCTCGCGTCCGAAACTTTAATAATATTTAACAAATGTATTACTGGGAATTAAGGAATCATATTTTGCATATATTATGTTTTGAATAACAGAACATTTTCATGAAAGCAAAAAGTGTGCAAGTTCCCTTTTTGGATAGCCGCTTTACATTATAACATTAAAACTGGATGAGGTTGGAACCTTTGATGTAATGATAACACTCGAAGTAGTTTCCACAAACACCAAAACACTTTTACTTCGCTCGGCGCGCGTTTCGCCAACCAAGTTGGGATCATCCGAAGACGAGTTAAACTGTTAAATTGTGTTTTAATCGTCTCCGAATGATGCCAACTTGGTTGGCGAAACTTCGAGTGTTATTATAACATTACCTAATTAAATAACAAAAATGTGCAGAAGAACATGTTACATGGAAACATTAAAATGTTTCATGAATTTAGTGATATTTTTGTGAAACCATATATAAACCATGAATTACAAGGCACACAATATTTAAAAACCTTTGTCTATGACAAGCATTGTGTTAGTGTCACTTGCGTGTATTTGCAGACGCTTGAGAACAGGAGATCAATTTTTCACCCGCAAAAACCATCGTGTGATCCGTAATCATTCAGTTAATAATTTTCTTAAATTGACAATTGACAGTACAAACCAACAATCATGTTAAAATATGACCTACACACTTGCTGAAAGTATTTTATTTCGCTCGTAGAGTTGTGCCACTCGGCTTCGCCTCGTTACGCAATCGCAATCATAAATGACTATTTTTAGGTGGGTCGATATCCAATCTATATGCCTTCTTGGCAGCTAGACACAAAATGTTCCCTAACTACAAAGAGAAGGGGATAGCCACCATACAGGGTCAACTTGTTATGTTTACCTCAGAACAGGTAAGAATAATCCACCACGCTTCAATAGCTAAAGTACATCTCGGATATATAAGAAATAAAAAAACCTTGCCACACGTCGAGCATAGCACCGTATTACGTATTTATACTATTTATACGTATTTTCGTGTCAATTACGAAAAATATACTTAAAACACTTGCTTATTCACAACACTATAATAAAGGGTCCGCCAATAGGGACGCTCGATCTTTGACAGCTCATGGCGGCCATGTTGTTTGTGGTAGAGTTGGCAAACGTAGTTGTTATTATTCAGTGTATCTTCACAAATCACCATGAACCAATTCAGCCGCGAGCAACATGTGCAAATCGTTAAAACTTATTACGAAAATCATTCATCGGTTCGAGCAACGTTCCGCGCGCTCCGCCAATTTTACGGTGCAATTGATCGTCCTGCTGAGTCGACTATCCGTCGTTTGATTAACAAATTCGAGGCAACCGGTTCGGTGAACAATCAGCCAACACCGACGCGTCGTCGAAACGTCCGATCTGCCCAGAATGTCGCCGCTGTGCGCGATAGTGTGCGTGAAAATCCGCGACAGTCAATTTCACGTCGCGCACAGGAACTCCGCCTTTCGGAAACATCACTTCGCCGAATCTTGCATCTGGATTTGGGCATGCATCCGTACAAGATCCAGCTGACACAAGAGCTCAAAATAAACGACCATAGACAGCGCCGTATCTTCGCTGATTGGGCTTTAGAGCAGTTGGAAGTCGACCCCGATTTTGGTCGCAAAATCATCTTCAGCGATGAGGCACATTTTTGGTTAAATGGGAATGTCAACAAGCAGAATTGCCGTTATTGGGCCGAGAACAATCCACAGGAGGTCCACCAGGTCGCAATGCACCCAGCAAAGGTAACTGTTTGGTGTGGGTTTTGGGCCGGAGGCATCATCGGGCCGTATTTCTTCGAGAACGACGATGGTGTGTCCATCACGGTAAACGGCGAACGATACAGATCCATGATAACGAACTTTTTCTGGCATGAAATCGACAATATGGATGTCGAGGATATGTGGTTTCAGCAGGACGGCGCTACGAGCCACACAGCGCGCGCCACAATGGATCTTCTGCACGAGCGCTTCGGAGGAATGGTTATCTCGCGCGGAGGCGACATCAACTGGCCACCGAGATCGTGCGATTTAACCCCACTAAACTATTTCTTGTGGGGTTTTCTTAAATCACAGGTCTACGCAAACCAACCACAAAACACTGATGCCCTCAAAGTCAACATACGCCACGCCATCGATGAAATACAGCCCGATTTGTGCGCCAGAGTCATTGAAAATTGGACTTCTCGTATGCGCGCCACCCAGCGAAGCCGAGGTGGACATTTGACCGATATTATTTTCCATACATAATGCCTTCGAATACTCTTTCAAACAAAAAATTAATTTCATTTATACCTCTCACACAACTTGCTTTATTTCATTTTAAAGATCGAGCGCGCTTATTGGCGGACCCTTTATTTAGCGATAATAAAAAATTACTTATAAAAAAATCACTTTTTAAGTCTACTTGCCGATCGGGTGAACGTGAAGATATGCACATGAATGAAATAATGCGCAAACACAACTGAAAATAATATAGCTCCATTTCTTATTCTAATCTAAAAATAATTAATAATTTCATCTTATGAGATTTTTTATATTTCTTATATTTGAGATGTACTGTACCGCTACCTAGAAGCCCGGTCTTGTAAGAATGTTTCATATAGAGAACAATTTCCTCTTCCAAACAGTCCGTTCACGGCAATTTTCCCTTTCAGAGCCACTACTCCGTCAAATCGTGTGCGTCTATCTGCGGCCTAGGCACCGATAACTGTGTCATGGTGCCTTCGGATGAAAATGGCCGTATGATTACCTCCGAATTGGTACGTCTGATCAACGACAGAAAGGCTAGGGGGCACATTCCGTTCTTCATCTGTGCCACTTCCGGCACTACGGTGTTGGGCAGCTTCGATCCCATCAATGAAATCGCCGATATCTGCAAGAAGTACGGCATGTGGTTGCACGTAGACGTAAGTATGCCGATAAGCCATAAGTAACTCATTTCAAATAGTGACCCTATAGCGTACACCAAATTCAAAATAAAAACGATGCACGTCGTCAACTGTAAAACGTTGTCAAGGCTGACATACTGCAGCAAGTGCTAAAGAAATCGCATTTTAATTTTGGGGTTATGGTGGCGTAAATAAATTCATGCCACTCTTGCTGCCACTCGATAGAAAGAAGAAAAGTGAACAAACTAACCATTTTAAATAGTAATAATTACCTTTCTAACAGCAGTTAAACTACTGCTTAAGATACTCTCTCAAATTTGCAACAAGCTCCTTGCAGCGGCTAGTCGACTGATTCGGCATTTTCGTATAAACAAAAATCCAACTGTAGACTCTTTTCAGATCAATCGCAATAATATAGGGACAATCACAAGCTTTGTAAACAGTCAATATAAGCAAAACTACCTGTCAAATTTTCAGATTGTGTTATCAACTGTTCTGTACCCGCCTTATTCAAATTCTGGCGATGTCGAGACTGTTATGCATTGGCATTGTTAACATCGTTTTCTTTTTTCACTGATGACGTGAATCGGTTTTCGTTTTTAAATCTGCTATATATACGAGAGTTGTCAAACATTCTGATAAATGTCCCTTCAAAATGCAGTGGTCTGTGATTATGTATAGTCTTGATTTATAATCTTACGTTTTACGTATTGGCGTTAATGTCTGTCTTGATTTATTTTTAGGCCGCATGGGGTGGAGGACTTCTTCTATCTAAGAAGTACAGGCATCCTCGTTTAACAGGAATTGAAAGGTAATATTATTTTACCTTCTTTGAAACTTCTTTAAATATTTTAAAGTTGATTTTCTCGCGATTCGCCAAAAAATACAGTCTCTAAGCTGGGAGATTAAGTTTTTTGGAGACGGTCAAGTTCAAAATTAGTTATTTGTATACGTAGGCTGCGAAATTCCTTTTCGTGTACCGAGAGAAAAATTATTGCCTAGGTCGCCCCTGTGGCAGAGGCGAAGGAATCTCGAGGTAGCTAAAAAAAATTCGCGGCCGTGGTGTACACTTTATTTTTTTTGCAACCGTATGCATAGCTGTAATTTTTTACCCCGCAGAGCACCCCTACTATAGTATAAAATAGCCCCCATTCTCACCCTTATTTTTAGACTGATATTTAATTTTTGAAAAAAGACAATTAAGCCTCGAAAATGGGATCATTTCCCCTGAAAACTCATGCCACCGCCGGAAAAACGGGAATATTTGGTCATTTTTGCGAAAATTGACTAATTTTTCACGCGATTTGGGTTTTCTGCGTAATTAAGGTTACTAGTCTGGTAAAAAAAACATGAAAATTCCCGGAAATGTATGGAAAACTTGGAAAGAAAATTTTTCTATTTTATCGCAATGATTGTGTGATAGGTCGCTATAGGGGTTTTTTGGGTCGCTAATTACGTTTTTTATATTTAAAAATATAATTTTCCGGGAAAACTCGGAAAATTTTATCATGAATTATCTTTGCTTTTCAATGTTATTGTTCCAGTTTTTTTAGAACCCATTTTCGAGGCTTAATTGTAATATTTTCAAAAATTAAATATTAGTCTACAAATGCTCACCCTCATTTGTCGGGTAATGGGGGGTATTTTATAGTATAGGCTTGATCAGGGGGGTTTGACAGGTTAGTAGAGAGTCACGAATGGCATTAAGGGTTCATAGAATATGATGCAAATTTTTTTTTCGAATTTGACGGTCTGCAAGAAACTTAGTAAGTCGGTCTTAATTCCCCAGCCCACAGGCTGGACTAAAACTGATTTTGATGATCTTTTTTTAATTTTAAGTTTATTCGTCGGTATCGACACGCATTTAAAGAAATTTTCTTTCAAATTTACGTTATGCGTATATACAGGGTAATGCTAAGTTTTTCTCCTGAAATTTTAAACATCCTGTGTATTGCACTAGCTACTGCAGGTAGCAGGGTGTCTACTACAGTCTAACTGTAGTTACCAACAATAAAAAAATAACAACTTTAAAATGGTGGAATATTTTTAGTGCTGCGTTAAGTTTGATGCGAAGTGTTTTATATCAACATATTATATATAAAAAAATATAATTTTGAAAATAAGAACCCAAAGAGGTTAATAAAAATATGTAATAATGTTTTAATTACATTATATATAAATAAAAAAAATATTGTTGTACATTTTTAAATCATCAACAGATAATTGATATTTAACATCTACTACAGAAGTAATGCCATTAATAAAGATTAGGAACAACAGTGGTCCTATATTGGAGTCCTGTGGCACTCCTGATGTTGCACTGAACTGAATCGACCTATAGCCATTGTATTACACAAATTACATTCTGCCGCTTAGGTATGCTTTGAAAAAGCTTATAATTCCATTACTGAAATCAAATAAATGCACTTTTTGTAAGATAATAGAATGAATGATTTTATCAAATGGTATTCAGAAGAAGAAGTGTAAAAACCACATGGTCCCTGTTCTAATCTAACGCCAAAGCAGCGTATTGCATGAAGCGGGCCAAGTTGGTGGTTGTTGACCGACCTCTCATGATCTCATGATAAATTAACAGGAGTGGCTCAATTTTCGGAATAATGTAGTTAAGTAATATTCCAAATAATTTGGAAATCCACATATTAATGACACAGAACGATAGTTTGATATATCAGACTAACCTCATTTTTTGATAAATGGTCATATTTTTGCGAATTTCCATTAAGTAGCAACAACAAGACAAGGAAAGGTTAAAAATTTTGCTCAATGTGATCGTCAAAACGTTTATGCAGTCTTTAATAAAAAAGGTCGGGGTGCCCATCTGAACCACAGGACATTTTTTATTTTAAATTTTTAGAAATAAGTAGGTATAACATAATTTTCTGTAATATTAGGTATATTTATTGGAGTATTGTAATTGTATGACTTATCTAGCTCGATTGAGGGCTGTTTGAGTTTGATCGGTTATTTTCCTATATTTATCATAAATTGTGTCTCGTAGTAACTTCACATGTGATGTGTCAATTTCCTTTGGTTTTCCTGCGTCAAATCGTACTTTTCGTACAGTAACTCCTTTTTTAAGTATTCTGTAGATAGTCGATTTCGGTACTTCTGTCAAATATGACGTATTTTCTACAGCCACAGCCCCTTCTTCACTGGCAACTATATTTATGTATACGTTTAATACAATTTGCTGTGCCTGTATTCCTAATTGTTTCCTACTTTTTTTAACTGGCGTGGCATTTAAATCCTCCTGATTTTGACTGATGCTAGGCTGAAGATCTTCCCACGGTCTAAACATGTTACTATATTTAAAGAACACTTATGAAACACAGTTTAATTAAATGCACTTTAACACACTAAACTCAAAAAAATCACAAAACACTGTTTCCAAATAGACTCAAATTAATCACAATATCCGCCAAATAATAACAATGTTCGCCACAATATACCTAATTACTTTAAAATACACTGCGCAACTTATTTAACGCACAACCAAAAAGTTAACTCAAATTTGACGTTATGTATTTTCGACAATTTTTGTTCGTTTTGGTCGATTTTTTTTTCAAATTGTAGGTTTTTCTCTTAGGAATATCACTGTCTTAGTTGTTTTGGTAAAACGAATGATTTTGATATTATACCAGGTGTTATAAATGTGTTATGTTTTTTTCCGAAATTTCAAAACGTCCTGTGGGCTATACAAGGTATTGCAAGTTATTGCAATTATAGCCAATTTAAAGCCTCATGTATTTTCTACAATTTCTTTTTTTATTCATTTGTTTATCTCTGTTACTTCATAAAATATCCAATTTTTGAGTTGACGTGATTTTTATTAAATTTATTAACTTTCTTTTTTGTCAAGTGCTCATTATTTATTACTCATTATACTGGTTCAATGCCTCATTTTGCGTTCTGTTTTCCTTGATATCTTATAATTTATTGAGAGATGCAAGGTGTTTTAGAAGAGAATAAGGTCTTAAAAGGACAAAAACTCAAAAAACATACCTAGAAAAATGGATTGCTTTAATCAATAAAACAACGAATAACAGGAAACAAAACAAAAGTAAATAGAGAATTAGTATCTGGTGTTTCCACCCCTTCCGCGAATGACCTCCCGACATCTTTGGTTTATACTTAAAACCAAAGTTCTGATTAGGTTCTGATCTAGGCCATTCCATAATTCGACTAGGCGTCCTTCCAATTCTTGTAAATTTTGGGGTTGTCGTCCCTCACTTCGTAACCGCCGACCGATAAAATCCCAAACATGTTCACTGGGGTTAAGGTCGGGGCTACGGGCTGGCCAGTCTATGTGATCAATTCCTACTTCTTCAAGATAATTTCTCACGATAACACTCGTGTGGGGACGCGCATTGTCTTGCATAAGTAAAAAATTGGGTCCTATATAGGGGGCATAAGGCAAAGCATGTGCTTCAAGAATGTCTGTGATGTATCTGTCAGAGTTGAGATTTCCATTCACAGTTACCATGTCCGTTCGCCCAGTCAAAGATATTCCGCCCCACACCATGACGGATCCACCTCCATATAAAGTTGTGTGCAAAAAATTGCATTGGCTGTATCGCTCATCGGCTCTTCGGTAGACGCGATTACGTCTGTCACACTTATATAAACTGAACCTTGACTCATCAGTCCAAAGAATACGTTCCCAATCTGCTTCCATCCAATTAACATGCTCATTGGCAAAATTCAATCTGGCTCTTCGATGATCTACTGTTAATGCGGGTCCTCGAGCAGCAATCCTGGGTCTTAAATTTGCCTCCCTCAGTCGTCGGCGTACAGTTTGAACGCATATGAGTGGACCACCTGCGTCTTGAAGTTGTGCTCTTAAATGTGTTGCAGTTATAAATCGTTGTCTTACAGCATTTACTCTTAAAAAGCGATCCTGGATA
>CAXKVY010008695.1:0-41585 GCA_964058915.1 Tetropium fuscum | reverse complement strand
AAACATTTTAAACTTTTTATTTTAATACATGAAAAATCTCTGAAAATACAAAAAAAACGACTTTCTATATTAAAAAAACATTTTCTCCATTGCTCTTTAGGATTAGGGATGCTATCTTCATAGCATTATCGGATGCCCCACTTTTTCTGGATCTGATGGATATGCCGCTAAAATTGAATTTAATTTTTTTTAATTCCTTAGGAGAACACCATTCCTAACGCCACGGAAAAAAATAGTTACATAAGTAATGTGGAAAAATATTTCCTTCGTTTTATATCCCAATAATATCCTCCTACGCCTATGGGCCATAATAACACATGCAAGTGTGAAAAATCATGCGCCTGCTCTTTGAATCAACTTCAAACGTATAATTATTTTATTTTACGATCGTATATTTACGATTCACGGGGTGGGTTATTAAAAAGACATAGTGTGTCTCCACGCATGATTTACGGTGAAAACCTAGAAAACAATCGGCAAAATATTTTCTTGAGTTTTATTAAATTACAGCTTTCACCGCGGAGTGTAAAAGAGATTTTCCCAGATGTTTTCAGCGCCCTACGGTTGTAATGCTTATAGAGTTCGCAGTTTGTTTAATAGAAATGCTAACTTATGTAAATGGCAGTGACAAGCAGACCGTTTCATAGTTTTCCCCTTAATTTCCCTGTGAGTCATTAGACTCTTGTGACAAGTTTTTCTTAAATATTTTAACTTGCAAGAAATAATTGATTATTGTAGAAATATTTAGTACTTTTATTTATTAGTACCTACTTACTCGTATTACATGTTGTATATAGAAAAAGTTGTATTGTATGTAGAGTACCAAGCGGATCATCATCAGTTGTTAAATTCCAACTTTATACGTACGTTGTTATAGGGTACTGTTCAGAGTGTACAAGTTGTAAATTTTCTTAAATACACATCTTTTAGAGGAACATGAGTATTATATTCCAAAAATATATTCAAGATGGCGGCACTTCCGGAAATACCGGAAATATATATCGACTTCCTTATTTTAAATTAAATGGTTGTGTTTTTTTGCATTTTTCAGTTTTAAATGTTATCCTAGAGCGACTTTTGGTAGTATTTCTCAAACCAAAATGTTGCCGTTTTGGAGATTTTTTCGAATTTTTTGAAAATTTCTCCATTTTTAGATCATGATGCTTAAAATTATGTACCATAAAGAAAAGCAAAGTAATGGTGATTAAATTAAGGTTGTAGATATAAGAAATTTCGACGATTCTACTACATTTTTGAAAATAGATGAATTACCTACAGGATGTCCAAAATTTATTTTTCTTACGGCAACTTCAAACCTATAAAACTCGATATTTTCAAATATAATGTCGTAATTTTTTATTTACCTTTTGAAGCATAATTAAATTATGCATAGAACTGTAGTACCATTCCCTATACCTACCTGCAATATGTTTCGAAGCATTAGGATTTTTAATAGAGTTCAGAAGAAATTTTAACATTTTCAGCATTTTCTTGATAACTGTCGCCTATTCAATTCGTGTTTTCCTGTTTTATCCACCGAAATGGAAAAAAAATTACTTATAGACACTTTTATTGAAATTGGTCAACTGTTAGCACATAATATTACCTCCTCAGATAAGCACTATATTCCAAAAAATAAGGTACTATTAAATTCATTCTATTTGCTACTTACAAATAAAACTAGATCTACAATATTAAAAGATCGTTAAAAAATAAATATGGTGTAGAAAGCAAGTGTCAAAACAATTAAAGATATAGCTGATTGGATTTTGGAACCACTATTGCATCTATTTAATTAATTTTGATATACCAACACTGTACCTGCAATTTTCAAAAACCTCGGTAATAAAGCCTGTATACGAAAAAGGAGACAATTCCTTCTGTCAAAACTATAAACCCATATCTATAATCTCAAAATATTTATTTTTTTTAATTCTAAAAGTGAATATTCAGAATTCAAAATTTAGAATATTCCCAGTATCTCTAAATATACAAATCGCATATTTGGATTTCTGGAAAAAAACATGTCATTTTATTTTGTTGGATCACAGACACAAAGTCGACCAATGTCACTAATTGTCATTACCTCGGACGTTCTGAAATCACTATGAAAACAGGTGGTTACAATTTAACAATTTTGCAGTGTATTTTTCTACACACTGTGTGACACTAAGACATTTTTTTACACACTGTTCGCCACTGATTCTCTAAGAGACACAAGATTCCCATGAGTTGTGAATATGCAAAAATCAGATAAAGTCTGGAAAAAGGTCTAGTTTTAACATAACTTGATTATTTGACACATGGCGGAAATAAACCATAATGTAGAAGAAACGTTACCTAACCGAATCTAAATCACTAGTTATTTTAATTTCACCCTTTTTACTATACAGAATTTCTATAATATATGCTGAAGGCAAGTTATAAAAATTCCGTTTTTCCAAAAACCCCTAATAGCCACCGTGTTTGAGAACCGCCGCAATTAATCGTATTACGGTCATATATGAACGCATTTTATAAACACCTGAGATTCATTCAACCACTCCTAATGCGTTTTAATTAAAATTAATATAATGCATGCTTATCTATTAACAATTGCATTACAGGTTTTTTTTATAAAAAATCGTTATGGTAATTGAGAAAATATTATGAAACCTCCCTTCATAATGACATTATGACCGGATGTCACTAAGGCGCTATTGTATTCTACAATGTTGAACAGTAATTTTTATACACTAAATAACTAACTCTAGACACAAAAACATAATTTTGTTAATAATTAATTAATTGGAATAGAAAGCAAATCCATAGATACAGGCAGCTACAATAACAATCATATCTCACTAATCCAATTTTATATATGGGTACCTATACAGTGAGCTCGTAAAGTTTGGAATAAATTCAATTAATCGTTATTGAAGGATTTTCACAGGAAATCCTCGGACACGTCAACCTTATTTTATAAAATGTCACTTTTTTCAGCCATCGATTTTTTTTTTGTTTTGTTCGTTTTTGAGCTATGACGTCATCGACAATTTTTTTAAATGACAACCCATATTTTTTTTCACGGATTTCGATAGAGCACATTTTTCTGAGTGCGAATATGTCAAAAACATAGTACCTTTAACATTAAAGTTTTCGAGATATTCGGTTGCAAAGTTTATAAAATGTACCATGGCACCATGCATAAGCTATCGGGCGGGTCAAGATTTTTAATAGCTTATTGATTCTAATAGCTTATAGCTTATTACATTTTAAAAGATTAAGGAGTAATATTATTTATTTTGGTAGCTTATCGAACATTTTGAAAGATTTGGGAGTAATCTGTTTAATTTTTTAACAACAATTTAAACAAATAAAAAAATATTTTAACAAATAAATGATAAATAATTAAAGTAAAAAATAAAATCAGAGTAAATTTTCAAAGTGACCTCCATTCACTTCCTGGCAATATCCCATCCGCCACTGAAACTCCTGCAGAACCTTACCAACAGTATCGGGTTGAATGGTTCGAATTTCATTGCGAATTCTGTCCTTTAATTCTTCGATGGTATTTGGTCTATTGAAATAGACTTTACTCTTTAAATAGCCCCATAAAAAGTAGTCTAGGGGAGTGAGATCTGGAGATCTAGGGGGCCATTCGATAGTTCCCCTGCGACCAATCCAATGGTTAGGAAATACATGGTTTAAATAATCGCGAACGATCACTGCAAAATGGGGTGGTGCACCGTCTTGTTGGTACCATATCGTGTGATGGGGCAGATCTGGATCTACGTCATTTGGGTAAAGTACCGCAAGTGCAGGGACTAAGTCGTCTCTTAAAAATTCTAAATATATTTCACCTGTTAATACGCCTTCAAAGAAAAATGGGCCCAAAATACGATTACCTACAATACCAGCCCAAACGTTAACTTTTTGTGGAAACTGACTACGAGTTTCCATTTTCCAGTGTGGATTTTCAGGAGACCAATATCTACAGTTTTGCCGGTTAACTGTGCCGTCGAGATAAAAGGTAGCCTCATCAGAAAAAACAATATTGCGTAAAAATCCGTCGTCATCAATCAGGCGTTGCAACATGGTTTGGCAAAACTGTAACCTACGGTCAGGATCATCTTCGTTTAACTCTTGGACCAAAACCACTTTATACGGATGCCATTTGTTCAATTTCAAATATTTCAAGACGGAGCTTTGAACTATTCCGTTGTTTTCCGCCACTTGGCGGGTGGGTAAATGGGGATTTTCTTGAAGCTCTAGTAGAACATTCAATTTAACATCTTGTTGCACTGGTGGACGACCCGTTCTAGGGCGATCTCTCGTATGACCCAATTCTAAAAACTTTTGTTCTATTTTGCTAACGGTGGACTGTGTAATTGGTTCTCTGTTTGGATATTTGTTGTTAAATAAACGGCAAACTTCTACTTGTGTGCGAGCTCTGTCCCCGTAACCGATCATCATCAAAATTTCGATTCTTTCCCTTTCACTCAAACGACGGACCATTTTTAAATAAAATGAATTATGATGGAATAATGATTAATCAACTTACTTAATGATATTATTCAACTGATTAAAACACAAACTTGCGAGGAAAAACTTCAAAATTGTGACAACTGTCAAAACTGTTGTTTTTCCTGCGCTTTCTTGATAAATGATTAGCATTTGGTCATCGCTTGTATAATTCATTCTTAAAACTTTGCAACCGAATATCTCGAACACTTTAATGTTAAAGGTACTATGTTTTTGACATATTCGCACTCAGAAAAATGTGCTCTATCGAAATCCGTGAAAAAAAATATGGGTTGTCATTTAAAAAAATTGTCGATGACGTCATAGCTCAAAAACGAACAAAACAAAAAAAAAATCGATGGCTGAAAAAAGTGACATTTTATAAAATAAAGTTGACGTGTCCGAGGATTTCCTGTGAAAATCCTTCAATAACGATTAATTGAATTTACTCCAAACTTTACGAGCTCACCGTATATTATAAGAACGACGTTCGCAGTTAAGCATTAAGACTTCAACGACTATTTATGACTACCTCCATCCAAATTGTTCAAAATTTCTAAATTGATGCGATTTGGGGAGTTGAATTATCAGCAAAAATTGAGGGAAGGCTTCTATATTTTGTTTTCCAAAACCTCTTTCCTCTGCAAGTTACAGTTCTCTAAAATTGTTATCATTTTTTTTATTTATTTTCTCCATTATAGAAAAATTTAGAAGAATGAAAATTATATTTGAAAGAAACACTCCCGTCCATTTGAAGTGGATCACTTCGGATGTGAATGTGAATCAATGAGTGCAAAATGCAAACCCATACTATAAGTGGATTTTAACGATTTTTCTTTCTTAATAATTGTCGTTTATTCCTTTGTAAAATGTTCCATTTTGCCATTTAATTTGTTTTTGAATTTTCGATGGTATAAGGTAACAAGAATTGTTACCTATGTGTTTCATAACATTTCATTTTATTTATCTGTGAAGATTGTCAGAAGTGGTCAGAAAATATGATCCTGATTTCCAAGACATATTTTATACTCTTCAAGCAGATGGAGTTCAAAACAAATATGATCGTCTCTCAAAATATTTTTGACAGTGTCATCGACCATCTGCCTAGGAACTGTCGAATATAAGTCGCTAACGGAAATTAAGACAAAAAACAGTCGTCCAAATCTATTAAGTAATTTCGATATCACGTATGTTTGTTTTTCGTTCTCATTGGCGTTCCACGATGATTTTTTAGTTTAATAAGGAGATTTAAGGATTTAACTTTTAACAGCTACATAAGCTTTAAAATCATATCACCAAAGTACCCGATGTCAGAAATACATGACAAATAGTGGTAAAGGGACTTGTTCTTTTTGAAATAACCGAATATTTTCCCATTATTTTATGTAGCCACCATAGTTACCCTACAATTACGTTTTATCACATTTGGTTAATAGTAAATGCATATAAAATCCTTGCGCTATTTAATATTTCTAAAATAAACCCGAGGAAATGAATGCTTTTGTTATTTAATACGTATATTAAAACAATTTCTCACTACGCCCAGAGAAATTATTAAAAGTAATCGATAGCAATGCACTTGTTTCCGACAGCAACACAAACCAGGATTCCCGCTTTTAAACGCCATATCATAATTATTTAGATACGTAACCCTTCACAACGCCATTATCCAACCCTTCCATGTATCATATGGGGTGATCAGTGTCTATTGTGATCATTTCATTTATTTTACGGTGCATTGTCTTTTATTTATGTGAACTGATAGCTTTGGCAACGAATAAAATTTTGTTTTTAACGGTAATTCGTATGTGGAATTTCTTTACGAAGCCGACATTGATTTGTTGAAGGAATTCATGAATTCATGTCCATAATTTTCATCATTTTTCTGTGGCAATTTTCGAAAAGTTTCATATTCTTCAAAGATTACTTTGCCTATTACAATATATGTAGGTATATTTTATATGAACTTTTTTATGGACGTATAATAAAGAACAAAAATAACATATAATAAAAACAACTGCGTAACTCAGAGGAATGTTAGATAAAATCTACTTCTAACACTTAAAGCGTTTCACAGACAAAAGACTCGAAAAAACAGGTTACTTTATCCTTACTTGGCTTTTCTTCTAAAATTATAATCATAATTATATCTTATTTATGTAAAAGGAAGATTTGTTGAAATATACACATGATGTCCTTTTAAAAGGATGGTAGGAACATATACTACTATCAAATAAAAAAACAAGAAAGAGAAAAGCTGCAAAAATATTTTATTTGACTGGAATAACATAAATGATTTACTAAATTGTGTTGTAATTCACAAACCCGTCTTTATTATGTAGACCGACATCACATTTTTGACAAACAAAATTTTCTGATCTGGCAAGAAAATGCAAGAAAATTTTTAGAGACAGATGGGTCTCTTTTTGAGGCCCTTTTATGCGTTAGATCAGTAGCTATCCAACTTCTAATTCTAGTTAATCCGCTATTACTTTGGTAGAAACATCACAGGTATTTTTCATAGCCATAAACGCAATATGCAATTAGCAGAAAGTACCACTTCTCCCTTTTGATTGCTCTTTATATTTATTTATATTTTAATCACCATTAGCTATTCCCACCATATACAGATATATGCCTATGCGTAGATATCCCATTTTTTTCTGATTGAGAAAAGCTTTGTACTTTATTCGTCGGAAAAACTTGCAGAGCATTTGAGGCTACAGCACTATTGTCATTCCACGGTGTTACCACAATCTCATTATCAACCTAAACGTACTCAAAAGCGTCTTGTTCGTATTTCTTTAGTATAGCTGCTATAGATAAAGGGGAAAACAACAAACGATTTTCTCTTAGTGTAACAGTAGATTTCTAAAACATCTGCAATTGCATGCCTACATATGTGTAAGGTCCCATATATTTGTACTTCTCAAGCAGAGTCGACGAGAATCTTTGGTAGAGGTCCAAATAGAGAATATAAATTAGTCGCAAAGTAACAATCCATAATTTGTAGTTCCATCGGATTGGCTTTCCTGTAATAAATCGTTGACCACTGTGGCGAGCAAAATAAGGAATCATAGATTCATCTACACTGTGGTTTTCTTCAGCTTAACTGCATTAAAAAAACTTTTTGTTTACAAAATTAAATAAATAATTGGGAAAATTAAAATTTTCCAATAAGTAAAAGTCGTCATTTCTATCACTATTTTACTATGGTGGAAAAGATCCAGAACTCTTGTCTTTGTTCCACGAATGCTGATAGATATTGATTTGGTTGATCAACGTCACTATTCAAATTACTGCAGCTGGTTATAACAGAAATTTATAAGCAGCATAATATTCTACTTATTATAGCACCATATTTAAATGTATGTACTTAATAGAAAACCGCTAGCAAATGGTTGCTTAGGAACATGTTGGCAGTTAAATAGTATACTACTCCAGAGGCTACATGGCACAAATCTCTTGTGTTAAATACAAGTAATTTAATTCGAGTCATTTTTATGCGTATGTACGTCCGTCCGTCAAGGGATCCGTAACGAGTACCATTGTTAACAACTGCCCTAACATTCCGCGTTATTAATTTTTGCGGCATGTCAAATCTATAAAGTGCGCCAACTAACAGTATCACACACGCCATAAATCTTGAATAATCAAACAGATCTCGCATTTAACCGTATTGGATATCATAAATAATATCTCCAAATTTGATTGCTACGCCCCTCTTTAGACCCGGGCATTGCGTTCTATCGCGGATCATACAATTGGAGCTCGCGAAAGTCGTTTGCCGGCAGATGTTTGCTTGGTTTACGGGGCACTTGATAGCGGTCAGGTGGTTTTGCACATGCGCAGCGGTTGACAGCTGCGACATGTGTTGGCTGGTGTCTTTCGCATGTGGTCTGCAACCCCCTCGCATTATTTCGATTTAGGGGAAATATATTTATTCCGTCAAGTGCTATTCTGTTCTGCTGTTGGTTTTACTATTTTTTTGCTTTGATGTAATGTACTTTCATATTGTTAGACAAGGTTCGTTGGTCAAAGGGATCATTTAGTCTGGTAATAATGTTGAGTTCAATTAAATAACATGCAATGTATATACACTCCCCGGCACAAAATTCCGTCACCCTAAAATTTTGCCCAATTTTGATGTTTTATAACTTTTTTATTTTTCATCTGATTTTCATAAATTTTTTACCAGTCTGTAGATCAGTTCATTGTGTATCTTTTTAATTATTGTAATAAGTCATATTTTTCGTCCAGGCAATATTATACAGGGGTAAATCAAAGTGTTGTTTTTTGTCGTAAACTCAAAACACCCTGTGGAAAAATTGAGGCGAATAATTTTGTTTACAAACTGTTTGCTGCCATCTTAGACGTATTGTAAACATTTTGTTTTTTGATTCATCCCATTATCTCATTTCTTCTGCGAGCAGCAAAATTTTAACTGAAACGCTGTTAATTTTATCATTTTTAATTAAAAAACATCGACGTTGGCTAAATACGCGGTTATTGTGACAGAATATTTGACAGTACAGTTAATTTAGTGTGTTGTCATCATGGTAACTACAGCAGACACGTAGAATTGTTGCCTTAATAGAGGATGGCCGCAATAAGAGTTATGTCTCCCGTACTCTGGGAATTGCGCGGTCTACAGTTTGTGATGTTTGGAATAGGTATCTACAGACGGGAAACTTTATTAGGCGGCAAGGCTCTGGCAGAAGGAGAATGACCACTCAAGCTGATGATCACTTTGTCATTATGAGTTCTTTAAGAGATCGAAGAGCTACTGCTGTGTATCTAAAAAATGACTTGCAAATGGTACGTCGAGTAAGTGTAAGTGAAAGAACGATACGTAGAAGATTGTTAGAAGCAGGATTGCATTCACGAAGGCCAGCAGTATGTCCAAAATTGCTTCCTCGGCATCGACAACACCGACTGAGATTTGCAAGAGCGCATGCTGACTGGACTGTAGAACAGTGGGGAAACGTACTATTCACAGATGAATCCAGGGTTTGTTTAAGGTCGCCGGATGGTCGTGAACGGGTATACAGACGTAGAAATGAAAGATATGCAGACTGCATCATATCTGAGCGACTGCAATATTACGATGGTTCAGTCATGGTTTGGGCGGGTATTTCTACCGATGCACGTACTGACCTTGTATTTGTTGAAAATGGAGCACTAACCGCCCACCGTTACATTGAGGAAATCCTCCAAGAAATTGTTGTTCCATTTGCTCCTTTCATTGGGAACCAATTTACATTAATGCATGATAATGCTAGACCTCACGTTGCACGGGTAGTGAGCGAATATCTGGATGAGATTGGACTGGCCCGCATGTAGCCCGGATCTCAACCCAATCGAACATCTTTGGGATGTTCTTAAAAGAGCACTCCGTCGCCGTCCTGTGCAACCACTAACCTTGCAAGACTTACGGCTAGCGCTGACAGAAGAATATCAGGCTATTCCTCAAGACAGAATAAATTAACTCGATGCCACGAAGAATGCAAGCTGTCATTGCTGCGAGAGGAGGACATACACGTTATTAAAATTTGTCTTTGTTAATTAATTTTGTGATATACCTAGTGGATGTTTTTGTTAATAAAAATAAGCTTGAAATCAGCGTTTCATTTATAATTTTGCTGCTCGCAGAAGAAATGAGATAATGGGATGAATCAAAAAAACAAAATGTTTACAATACGTCTAAGATGGCAGCAAACAGTTTGTAAACAAAATTATTCGCCTCAATTTTTCCACAGGGTGTTTTGAGTTTACGACAAAAAACAACACTTTGATTTACCCCTGTATAATATTGCCTGGACGAAAAATATGACTTATTACAATAATTAAAAAGACACACAATGAACTGATCTACAGACTGGTAAAAAATGTATGAAAATCAGATGAAAAATAAAAAAGTTATAAAACATCAAAATTGGGCAAAATTTTAGGGTGACGGAATTTTGTGCCGGGGAGTGTATATATATATATATATATATATATATATATATATATATATATATATATATATATATATATATATATATATATATATATATATATATATATATATATATATATATGTATATATATATATATATATATATATATATATATATATATATATATATATATATACATATATATATATATATATATATATATATATATATATATATATATATATATATATATATATATATATATATATATATATATATATATATATATATATATATATATATATAAATATATATATATATATATATATATATATATATATATATATATATATATATATATATATAAATATATATATATATATATATATATATATATATATATATATATATATATATATATATATATATATATATATATATATATATATATATATAAATATATATATATATATATATAAATATATATATATATATATATATATATATATATATATATATATATATATTATATATATATATATATATATATATATATATATATATATATATATATATATATATATATATATATATATATATATATATATATATATATATATATATATATATATATATATATATATATATATATATATATATATATATATATATATATATATATATATACAATCAGTGCAAAAAAAGTGGCGCACCTAATATTTTTTGAAAATTTAAACTGAAATATCTTGTGATTTTCCGATTTTGATCCGATTTGTGACCTTCCGATTTTGATAAATTTCAATTTTATATTTAAAAGCGCACTTTTAAGAACATTTTTTGTGCCCAACTTCTAAGTAATTTTCCTTACTGTATTACTGTATGGTGTAAATCATTAACTCCTTTTCTTGCCCATTTGGGGTCCATTCTAGAGTCGGCTTTATAAAAACGCAAGCACGGAAAACAATACAACAAATTTGTTATTTTACACCCACATATCCAATTGTTTTCTTATAAATGTATTTTGAAAACCGACGCGTAATAGACCGCTTTTCGGCCTTTCGTTGACAAATTTGTGACAACTTTATATCAGGCAACGGCCTCCCCAGTTCTTTAATTTTAAGTTTATCGGCTAACGGCAGCCTATCAAAATTTATTTGAATGATATTATTTACGGAATTAATTATTAAGTATCACTATTACACGAATTATAAAACCCACACAAACGCACTTTTTCAAAACTCGAAATGAAACGGGATCGGCGAGTCAGCGGTCGAATACGCACGTCGCACATAAGCTGCACCCCAATTGCTCCTATGGAATCGGATATTATCGGAAACGTTTTACAGGAATGTATACTGTGCAGGCCGCAGTTTTTCAGCGCCGAGCGCCGGAATGATGCAATATTCTTGACATGAGATGAGCGAGGCCAGCGAGGGTTTTTTGAAATTTAGAAATTTTAGCTACTTATATAAATAATAATAATAAAATGAATAGCAATACAAATACATAATAATAAATATTTAAATAAACATTTAAATTGTGTGATATTGAAAATTCTTAGAAGGGGCGCGCGGCCAAGGGGCCTTATACAACAACCGCCACTGGTATTAGTTGAAAAACGGTATAGGTGTTTTTTCAGCTGTTTTCAAAGTGCGCTGTGGAGTGGTGGATATGGTGGCAATATATTTTTTTGAAAGAGCAAAATATTAAGCAGTACTTTCTGAATTGGTATGTTTTTTTTCAATCTGTTTCATGTTTTTTTTATCTCTTAAGAAATGGACATAAGACAAGATGGCCGAAGTCAGGGATATGCGTCTCGTGCGGCTTGGTTGCCAGAAACTACTGTTAGAAGGGCAATTCTGTCAATTAGGTATCGGGAGACGGGTAATTATTGTAGTCGACGAGAGGGTTCTGGTCGTCCTAGAAGCACAACTCTGGTGGATGATCGCTTCATCTTTTTGGAGACGCTAAGAAATAGACGTCAAACGGCTGTAAATACTAATCGTCACCTGCGACAACAATAACAACAATATAGGGAACAATACAACAACAATAGTGAAAGCTACCTTCTATGCATGTTTCGTGAAAAGGAGCGTTTTGGAGGTGGCTCTGTAATGGTCTGGGGCGGAATCACTATGGATCCTCGGACTGAGTTGTGTTCTGCCATGAAATTCTCTGACAGGTCCAGGATATATTCACATTCTGGATGAATATGTCATGCCATTTGCTCTCTACATCGGCCCCGACATAAACTCTATAGACTACTTGTGGGATGAATTGGGGAAACGTATTCGCAATAGCAAGTGGTGCAAGTTTGCCGGAACGTGCGGCAAACTTGCACCAGTTGGGATATGCTTTAGTTGAGGAGTGGGGTAACATACTCCAAAGGTTCAAATCCAATATAATAAGAAGCATGCCACGCCGCATAGAAGCTGTAGTTCGAGCTATAAAATTTAAATTACAGAAATGACTTGTCTCTTCCGTTTTCTACGTGCATACCTCAATAAAATATATTTACTATTTTTTATTTGTATATTTTTATCTTCGGCCTACTTGTGAAAAACGGTAGTTAATGATAGTTATTCAGCTACCATTGGGATAAAAATATCTTTCAATGCTTTTTGTGCAGCTTTGTATCTCCCATGCCTTACGAGATAAAAATTTGAAAAAAAAAACATACAGACTTAGAAAATACTTGCTTCACAATTACTCTCTCTTAAAAAAAATATATTGCCACCATTACACTCCACAGCGCACTTGGAAAACAGCTGAACAAACAGTATCTTTCTGTGTCGCCTTCTTCTCCGGGCGCACCCAGTTCTACCCCACATGCACTTAATAACAGATGAGAACCTTTGGCCAGAGTCACATTATTAATATCTTCTATGTCAAAAGACACTATCTATGTCTATCTATGTCAAAAGACACTTAAAACAATCCGTTTACTGTAAAATAAACAGCAAGCCTGAAAACAAATGTACAATTAACTTGCTTTGTGTTCAAAATGCAAAAAAAATCACCATCATGCATAATTTGACCACGTTTTGTCGAAAATACTTTAAACTGTCTACAATAACCTGTTTGTTGCTGCCAGCTGATGCGTGTTGGCGTACTAGTAAATAATAAGGACAGAGCGATAGCTCCAGCGTTTGTAGCGGGAAATATGAAACCTACCCCGTTCTACCTCGATCCACCCCAGTAGCCCCCAGTAGTGGCAGAGAAATAATACCGAAAAGTACTTTAATATCGAGCACAGTAACGACAACACTTCCAACTTCCCACAGTGGGTAAGTAAGGAGTCTCATAGACAAAAAGAATATCCAAATGCACCGCAATGCTAGTCGCATTTAACTTTACTTCAATTTATTCAACCAGTTGCCATTGCCTTCTATTCAGTGGTGTAGGCATTGTGGTATGGACATGAATTTCTATAGATTTGCGCGCTGACGTACATAACATTAACGTATCATCAACAGGTTAAAGTTTTAAAGAGAAGATAATTTTGGAACTATACAATAATTATTTGTATACATAGGTTACGAGAAGAATGATTGCCGAGGCTGCCTCTGCGGCCGAGGCGAAATAACCTCAAGATCCCTAAATAAGGGCCGAGGCCGTGATGTACACACTATTTTTTGTGCAACCGTATGCAATACTGTAATTTTTTGTAACTGACAAAACTATAGTTATAATTTTGTATAAAATGTTACTAAGCGAAATGCCTACTTCGCGTCCGGTTGCACAAAAATAACTATTTTTGCAACCGAAAGGGAAGTAGGCATTTCGCGTCCTCCGTGGCGGCCGCGAAAATCACATTCGTAGCCGCTTCATATCATATATTTAGTCAGACATTTTCACGATTTGTCAATGAGCGAACCGTCAGTCTTTTATCATTTCCATAGAAACGCTGAGATGTGACTCTACCATAAGTATATTATAATCCGTGGTGTCATTTATAACTAAATTGTAACTATTATTCAAGGAAATGGCACGTCAAGCCGATATTGGACAGGCAACCAGATGGCGAGTGGTAATCTGGGCCTTTGAGAAGTACGGGGCCCCCTCATAGCGGCCAGAGTGACCCCAAATGGGCAGGGGCAGCGATATGGGGAAGGGGCAAAATCGAAAAATTTTTGACAAAGCAACCGGATAAAAATACGGTAGCATTGAAGGTAATACCATAATTAATAATGGCCGTTTTTGCACTAGCGAATAAAAATAAAACAAGAAAAATAGTTATGAGGCAACCGCCTTAAAATTGGTGAGTATACTTATTGACACCACCAAACATTGGAAAAAAATTGCCATCCGATCCTGATGGGCAGTTTCAGAGAAACAACCCCTCAAAGTCGCTGAAAAACCCTTTTTTCGATTGTTTCAACAATAATTTTAAAAAAACACTAAAAATTGTTAAAATCGGATGGCGTTCGAAATTTATACTGTACTAAATACAAGTAATAAATAGTGTGTATCAATGCCATCCGGTTTTTATTAAATTAACCCCTATTTAGCCACCCTCCAAACCTCATTAAAATTAAAATAATGCCATACGCTGTACAAAATTGTTGAAAATCCTTTTCAATTAATATTTACCAACTGCTTGCACTTTTAAAAACTCTGTGCATGCTCATTATTCATTTAAACCCCCCACCCTATCCCCAACAACCCCCCAACAACCCCCCCACCAACCCTTAGGACCATGTGGGCAACCGGACAGGGGGATAATTTTTGAAAAAATCACATATCACAGAAATCACCTAATTTCCTTATATATAGTTATATCAGTTACAAAAAATTACAGCCATGCCATTTTAATTCATAATTTTAATGTCATTTGGAGAAAAAATAATTTTGAACAAAATTATTTCATATTATCATAAAAAATAATCTACTTTTATTACTTCTAAGCTACTTGTTGCTATATTTCTGTACATATTTTTTAAGTAGTTTATATGATTCAGCATTCCTCATTTAAATTACAAGTGTATCTTGTACAGTACGTTCTGCGTAACACAAAGAAGAATGTTCCAATCAAACACATTTTATCTTTAATTTTATACTAATTCCCGTGACCTAATTCGCATCTTCATGCTCAATTATTGCCATTTGCTACCCTGCCAGAGGAAGTACGGTAACATCACTTAGTTTGGTGAATCTTGAATTGGCAGCCCTCATTCTCCATTATTAATCACTGTCATTGACTGAACTTCAATAGCTGATTAAAAAATAATGTGCTGAAGGAAACTCCGATGACAGATGAGCTAGTACACTTCAAGATTAATGGACTCAAATACTGATGCACTGGTACGATGAAAGTACAACATTGAAATATTGAAATTGATACTTGAAAGATATCCGAAATTTCAAAATAGAACTTTTCATAGAAATCGTATCAGTTATATACTTATATGAGAAATTATGTATAGGCAATATAAGCGTTTTGATTTGGACTTTGGACGGACTTAAGGCGTATATGACACAGTTATCATGAGGGAGATACGTCTCAGGGATTTTTTATTGCAAAATAGTTTTGAAAACGTTACTTTTTTCACTTTTCTCTCAATAATAGAAAACGTAATGATTTTAGAGAAAAAAGTTTCGACAGTTGTTTAGGGGATGATTTTACGTAAGGATTAATTTTATTTAAAAAATCACAACATTTTTTTCACTGCGATATTTAGTGCCAAAGTTAAAAAATGAGATAAAATTAAAATACGATAAAATATAGAATTTTTTTCTGAAATCGTTAAAATTGGATTATTACATAAAAACTGACGTTTCCAAAACTATTTTGCAATGAAAAACCACGACGCGTATCTCGCTCATTCTAAGTTTTTAATGGCTTACTATTATATACATCAAGGTCTTTCATTTAAGCCCTATTTCAGCGGGTTCCATCCAAAGTCCAAATTCACGATATTTTTTTTCTCTTGAGACCCTTACTATATATTAATGTTTTAAATAAATATTCAATATGCACGGTTTAACAAATATAATTAAAAAATATAGGAATATGCTATGCACAGGGTTTCACAAACATTATTAAAGAGCAAGTAAAAAACTGAAAAGTTACAGTTGATCCAAGGTATCAAACCTGGAGGAGACAAATCCTAAGATCACACGACTAAACTGGGCCGTTGGATCGCTGGTTTAGAAGCGGAAAAATTGTGGAAACTTACAGGATCGACATATCTAGGTGATGAGACGTAAAACCATCGCTAACACCATAGCTAACAGTAACACAATACAAAAATATTAATATTGGATAAATTAAAGTATATCTAGCATTATAGAAGCATTTGGTATAAAAAATCGATTACCCATAGAAAATAATAGTTATGTATAGAAGTGAATTAAACCATTGTTTTTCGCTAGTAGAATAATTTGTTCCAACAATAATTTGTTCCAACTTAACAAGCGTTACGAGTGGCCTAAATTCTTCGAATTAATACACAAGTTTAAGTCACAAGTTGTATGCAAAATTTTATTCCATTTTGACATAATATGATAAAAAAATAAGAATTAAATTTCTATTAAATTTGATTCTGAAGAACAATTTTCCACATCTCCCTATAGAGTATTTAAGATATGTAACAATAATTGGTAAGTGACTGTAACAATAACAGTGACAATCAGTGATAGATAATGCCAGTGCGATTATTCCAATTCTCGATACGTCGCATGTTTACGAGAATTTTTAGGTAAGCAAGAGCGACGATTCTTCTTCAAAAACTTGCAGTGGTAATTTGGTTCCTCCACCAACAATTCTTAACCATAATGAACGAATTGGTCGAAAGTAAGTAGACTTTAAGTCCCTCATAATACCAGGGTCACTTTTAATGCAACCCATATTGAATTTTTGCCTTGAGTTGTATATCATCCTAGCGTATTCCTAACTAAACTTTTATTTTCATCATAAGCCTCAGATTTTCAAAATAGGTAGACGAGTGAAAAAGTGATAACTTTTTCACTCGTACTGGAAGACCAAAAAGTGTATTTCTTAAGATCACCCTGTAGGTAAAGGATATAATCTGAAAATTTGGAAACAGTTTCGAGATATGAGGTCCATCTTTATGCCATTTGGTGTTGAAATTAAAAAAAAATATATGTTGAAATGGGACCATACCGAACTTTAAGAAATATTGCACTGTTATATGCACTACCCTGTAGAAACATTATGTGAAATAGGTACCTAATTTTTAGCAAAAACAAGGGCTTAGACAAAGGATTGGCGTAATACTGGAAACAGAAACTGAATATCTGGCAGCAAATAAAATTTAATCTATTCCAAAATTAGGGCAAATTTGACCGTGTGACGTTTATTTTGTTGAAAGTTTAGCATACCTAATTTTTGTATTATCATGTACTCGGCTCTCATGGATGATGAAGATATTATTGTTGTAAGACTTCGCCAAAATTACAATAAAAATTACCATTCCATTATCCACCGCGATGAATCAGTATCACAAGGTGCCTCTTTATTATATAATGCAGCTACGAATGTTTATGTTGGCTATTAATTGCGAGTTGAATTTTGCATGCCATTATACTACAGTTAAGACATACAATATTGAGTTAGTATCAAACGACCTGGATAAAAATAATTATGTTACTCTTAGGTTTTTATAAGCCTCATAAATAAACGCAAGCAAACGACTCTAACAAGAACTTCAGTTCCCAAACTAAAAAAAAATTTCGACTCGCATTTAAAATTGTTTTAAAACGTTTTCTCGGCCTTTACAATCAACCGCCTATTCATTACTCACTACTTAGCGAAACAACGTTTATTGTTTTCTCTAACCTTTATCTTACTGTTTTACATCAGAATTTTATTGCTGACGTCTTAAATTTCGAAGAGATGATTTATATAATAATTGGCGTTTGGCTGTTATAACTACTTCACTGACCACTAACTATTACAATGTCTGAAATGATATCTAGTCTGAATTTTAGAATAGTGTATTCTAAAATTACGGGAGCTTTGAAGCGTAATGAAATTAATATTTATAAATAAAGTGCACAAGTTGTGAAAATATGAGGAATATATTCATATAGAATACAACAATGTGCTATGGGATTTGCCGACAGTATTTTTTGTCAATCAGAATACGAGTTGCTGCTGTGACGAAAATAATTACGAGTGTGAAGCGCGAGAAATTATTTTCCAAAAGCAGCAGAAACGAGTATTGAATGAATGACAAATATTGGAGCAAAACTGAGAGCACGAGTTGTATTCGGAGGACAATGCACTGAAACAAGAACGTTCATTTGGAAAGAATATCAAATAGTATATAATTAAATACCAAGTGTGTTGATAACATATTTGTTGTTTACCTGATATATTATAATTTATGATCGTGCGCGTTGTCTAATTTTTAAAATGAACCGATTTGGTGGTAACAAAAGTACAACAATTCGCGAAGAAGTAGCAAATTTGACTTCAAACAATACAAAAAGATACCATAAGTCAAATTGGGACCGATTTGATTATTCTTATAAAAAATTAAATACATATTTTTTTTACGTTTATCTGACATAAATATTGTCGCTGGTAGACTCTATTGCCTCCCATTTGACGTAAATATTGTCACTGTAATATGCTATTGCAAAGACTAAAGTACATTGGTAAAAAACGTAGAGTTGAATTGTCGAGAATAGAAATATAATAAATAATATATCTATAATAGATCAGAAATCTGGTAAAGGCATATTATTATGATATATTTGGGTATGCAAATATGTATACAATAGCTACATTTTGATTTTTGAAACTGGTAATGCCTGGGTGGTGAATAGTCGTTGCCTTTTGGGCTCATTGTAAAACTGTGCAACAACCTCTTCAGGTTCTTTTCGAAATAATAACTGAAATAACTTTAAAAAGCTATTTTATAATATTTTTTAAGATTTGGTAATTTGTTGAACAAAGAATGCCTGGGTACGGAAAAGTCGCTTAACAGGCATCACAAAAATTTTTCCAACCTTGCTGAAGCTTGTGACAGGAGTGGTGTCTCGGACAGGATTCTCTAATTTTATTGTAAATGCGGTGTTAAAAGATTTCGGACTAGTAAATAAGGATGTCTGGTATTGTTTTTTGAAATTTTATTACTGGCATTTTTTCACAACGAGCCAGTTGCTTTCATATAGGCAAAGCTCTTTGGATCATTGGTTTTCCCATAGATTATATTGGATTAAAAGGCTACATATACAAGAGAATAGGAGTAAATAGGGACCATCATCATTAGTAATTGATAGTAATAAGATCAGGAGGAAAAGAAAAGGAAGAAGGGACTCACTATGTGAAGTTGAAAAGGATATTTTGAAAACTTCAATATCTCGTATATATTTTGACGGAAGGAAAAATAAAACTCTCGTACTTATTATTGGAGAACAAGGCTCCTTTTATTTAGAATATGCTTTAGAACACCTTGCTGGTTTAATGCTGGTTTAAAAAAATATCCATAAAAAATCGTCTCACTGGATTATATATCTGCTGCATAATAATTAACTACCACTCCAATATATCTTCAACTCCAATATATCTATGGGAAACCAATGATCCAAAGAGCTTTGCCTATAAGAAAGCAACTAGCTCACCGTGAAAAAATGCCAGTAATAAAATTTCAAAAAACAATTCCAGACATCGATTTTCCTCCTGTAGCCATTGCAGATATAAGTACAGAACAAAAATATTTATATGAAATGTGTTAAGCTGTAGGAGAAAACCAAATATTCCGTCAGTTATCTGCTAGGTACCCTGAAAATATGTCATATGCACGATGGTTGGCAACAGCCAAAAGCATAATAAAATTATATTATTATGTTTCTAAGAAGAAATCCGACACACACATGTACACATTTTGTTAATATAATATAAATATAAAGTTATAAATATATAAATATATAGTTACTATACTATAAAGTTACTTAACTATATGTACACATTTTGTTAATATAATATAAATATAAAGTTACTATAAAATATAATTACAAAACTTTACTGCTTTTCCGAATTAGCTGTGTACCTTGACAGGTTATGGGCTCAGAAATATCTATAATTTATACAGTGGCGGCTCTACCTATGGTTTGCATAAATAACAAGGAACTTACCAAGCAATAACAATATTTTTTATTATTGATTATATTTAATTATTCCAAAAGGTATTGCGTTCCTACCGCTCTATGTCGCCACAAAATTCTATCCGATTCCATATTTATATCTCCTATGTGTTATTGCACTGCATCGCTACCTTCTGGAAAGGCTGTTAAGTTTGCCTTCGGTTAGCATTGTGTTTGCGATAGGAATGGAACCAAAACGTCGTACGTATCGGATCTATCAGATATCAGATGTATCCCTCTCCGCCCTCCCCTCCCTCTTATATGCTCAACTCTGTTGCAGTCCTATGACAACCATGATATAAAGTCAATATTTGTTAACCAACGCGTGAGTGCGTATCGTGTGCATATATTATTGTGGATAATAAGCATAGGCATATAATAGGCCTGTGTAGATTTTGTGTGCATTTTTTAAATTTTATTTCATTTTATTATTCAATAAGCCGTCATAATGTTACTGAGTGAAAGTGAGTTTGTTTTATTATAAAATTACATTCTGACCAAAACAGTGTTTTGTATAAAATGTGCATTTGCATTTTTGCATATTCCTAAAATATATACCTTACAAATATATCCTGAAAATATATTTTAATTCTTCTTAAAAAAATATATTGGCTTTAAGCAGACAAATCATTCTGAACAGTTGCAGAAGAATGAAAGGACGGGTATACAACTTCTAAATCATTCGTTTCAGTACAGAGAGTTATGATCAAATGTATAAATAACGATTTTTTAAAAATTTCTCTAGATGGTGACATCCGGTCTGGACATATTCCATGCTAGCAAAATTTTATCCTATATTGTTCTGATTTGGCAACTCGACTTTCCATTAATCCTTTGAGAATATTTTTCATATTTATTTAACAATTAAAAAATTAAAGAATCTTAACTCGTGTTTAGTTCTTCTCATTTACTCATTTATGGCTACTTGAACTTAGAAAGTTACCTACCTATTACTACAGCAATATTTTATTTTAAATACTTTAAAACCTACAATATTGACATTGCAGCATGTGGTAGACATTTACACTTTCATATATTTCCTATAATTTACTAATATGGTTTATTATAATTATATAATTTAGTAACATGGCCCGGACCTGTAGTAAAATAAATTAATGGCCGGCATCTCCATGAACTTGAGTCTTATTTATTGACTGATTTATTCATTTTAATGGCTATTATAAAGGCGAGTTTAAGTATCCATAAAAATTCTCCATTTCTTTTTCAATCAAACTCTTTTTATATTAACGAATATTATTAAAAATCTCGAATGTTGAAGTCAGCAGGGTGTCCAAGAGGGCCACCTACGCATAGACAAAAGCCTTTTAAGTTCGCCGATACCGAATAAATTCCATCCAGGTCCGTATAATGGCCTAGTCTAGGTAAAATTGTTCTTTTCCCCTAAAGAGTTGTTTTTAACGTGCCCTTCTGAACTACAAAGTGCGAACACATTCACAACAAAACACCGAGAGCAATAACAATAGCTATTTATGTCGACCTTGTTCGGTATACAAATCCGACAGTTAGATAGGACCACCTGAGCTTGCTTTTTGAATGAGAGCAACTCGGAATGGACGAAATGGCAAATCCACTGATTTGATACGGTGCCGGTAATTTAGTTCCGCTGTTCGCCGCGCATAGCTTTTCAGAGCTTTCGGTGTTTAATGGGCCACGGGGACGTAACCTTGGACCAGTTTTCGATTTCCAAATTTTTATGGCTACACTTTTAGCAGTTAATTTTTTCAGAAACAATCAGTCCAAAGTCGTATAAAGAGATTTAATGTCAATTTAATACGTTTTTAACAGTTGGCTCTAAAGTTTTAGTGAATTGGCAGTTTGAACGCTTTCAAATCAACCACTTAAATTAGTTTCGGGATTCTTTTAAATTTAAGACTGAATATATTGCGCTTTAAAGTGTAATAAAACTGAACGTTTTGAAACTGGTGTTCTTTTATTGCTTCCATTAGGTACATGGTTTGGAAAATTACAAAAACTTAGCAATAAAAAGATGGATAATATTTCCCCCATGCTATAGAAGCTTACTTGTTCATTCTAAATAACCCTTTTGGAGATCATAAATTACGTAACTCTTATATAACCAAAGTTTTTGAATGATAGATATGAAGAATGATAAATATTTTAAAACTATATAAACTTTTATTGGAAGCGAATTTATTAAAGTATGTGAAAGAGCTAGTAATAAACTGGTTACAAATATATAATTAATTGAAGGTATATGATCACTTAGCAGATAAGCATAAAGAGCATTGGGATCAAAGAAATACATATCAGCATCTACAGTCTCCGCCATAAAGTTGTAACCATATGGGATTTTTTCAAATATCGTCCATATGGGATTTTTTCAACTAGAGTTTGATTAAAAATTTTGATGACAATCACTTCTGCTTCCAAAATAATTTAAAATGCACCAATTCAAAGTTGACAGCTAACATCTGGCAATTGTCAAATTTGTGGTCCAAAAAAATCTTTAGAAAATGGTTTAATTGTAAATATTTCGAAAAATGTGACTAAGAAGTTATGTTCCTAAAGGCATTTTAGGAAAATAATTCAGGCAGTACCTACCTACCTTTTCTTCGATTAAGAATATCAATAATCTTCAAAACCAGCGATACCTAGGTACCTACTAATATTATTAGCACGGATTGCAATGGCAAACTTTATACTGCTTTGAGGCGTGTTAGTCGAGGAAATAAAGCACTAAGAACTGCTTAACTATCGATTTTTTGAAAAGTAAAAATTTAGAACTTGTTGAATATTGATGGAAATGAGTCCAGTTTTGCAACTTGGGGTTTTTTGGGGTCGCTGAACACACGAATATCATGACGGCAACAACGGCCTTTCATATAATTCCTATAAATATTAATTCATATAATTATTCATATAAATCTTATAAGGAAGGTGTAGATTCAAACAAAGCTTTCAAAAATAATTTCTGAAAACTCCAAGTATATTCGTAGTTATGTTTATATATTTCGTTATTTAAAATTATGAAAGTCTCGCGCGCCAGCCAACCGTTTTAAAAAGGTTCAAAGTCGTGATGCCACATCCTACAATTTACAAACGACGAGAAGACCGATTCGGTCGGCTACGGGAGATCTCAGCACTCGACCTTCATAATTGTTTATCATAATTCTTGCTTTCATCATTCCTTCGGCCGCTTTCCGGCGCAACGCCTACCGAATATTGTAGGCTGTAACGTCACAGCTCGTTTCGGGCCGCGTCAATTTTATCGCTGTTTAGATCCTTAATACTGATCGCGCGGAATTAGAAATCTTGTTTTTTTTTGCAAAGTACACGTTTTATTACAACGTTACGTTATATTTTTAAGTATTATTTTTTTATTTAAAATTTTTGTCCTCGAGCCCTTGAAATATTAAAATTGAATTTGCCTTTTCGTGGAAATTAAAAATAATAATAATAAAATAATAAAATAATAAATTTCCTACAGTGAATAGAGATTCCCTACTTTTGTTCCACAAATAAATTTTGTCATTATTTCATAAAACAACTTTTTTAACAACGTTTTTTCTAAATCATTTAGTGGCATATTAACATATAATTTAAAATATTTGCAACATATTAACAAATAACGTAAATATCTCTTTTATCCGCGTTACAATGGATAGGTAATGTATAAAAAAATATTTCCTGCATAAATACCATAAATATTGTTTAGATAATAGAAATAATTCCGTCCCCCCTCCAAAAGTTTTCTGATTTTAAATAATATAAAAACAAAATAAAAAAAAATCATCTAAATCGAAGCTCTTCACCAGGACTTCACCAGGACACCGAAGATTACCAGTTTTATGTATTCATTGACACGACTGTTATGTCATTGTGATATAATCCTTAATTTTTTTATTCTTATATCTGCCGTCTATCCATCCGATCAAATTGGTGTGTATAATTTTGAATGGTGTATGATAAACAAAATAAAATAAAGATAAAGAGTCCTGATGGATCTGATCACAGATTTATTGCGTATTTTTGTTCTGATTAACAACCACTATCTACAAAATACCATAAGTTGTCCAACTTGAGCAGTTAGTCGGGGAACCAGCTCTCCAAATTCAACATAGGGGCTTGCATTTTCGGACATACAACATTGAAAAACGACTTATTATGTAAAATTACCTGCTCTATATTAATTTTCACTTCACGAAATGATTCAGAATTGCGAAAGATGAAAAATGTCTCTAAATTCTATAATTAAATTTTTACCTGGTTTCTCATCTAATATTTAGGTTATTTATGTAAGTTACAGGTTTAAAATTTTAACACAGTCCGACTATAACATCCTTCCTTGGACAGTGTTAAAAATATGCATCTCAATTGTTGCCAAGATATTTTTAAAAATATTTGCAAATTGTAGCTTAAAATACCATATGCGAGCAACTTATTTAATATTCTTCAGAAAGAACCGCACACTGAAGTGTAAAGAACAAAGACGTTTTTTATGTCAAACATTTTTTTGCATAACATACCATATTATCGTTAGTGCGTGATGAAGCCAATGTAGAAACGTCCTCATTGTTAGCGCGCGAAACTAGGAGCATTGTTAGTTCGGCTCGCATCATTCTGCATTCAATTTTATTTTTATAGGAATTATTTATAGGAATAGGGGAAAGTTTTTATTTCTTTTATGGTAATTAACGAGTATCGATACCAATTTTATTGAATCTTAGCTTTTAAAATGTAGTATATATAGGTGAATTTAATATGAACTTTGCACGTTGCATTATATGCCAAAGCGACAGCAATGAAACTCTTCAGTCTGTCACAGGAGATGCATATAATGTCCTTGTAAAATCATGTAAAGTGAAATTTGATACAGTCTCGTCTTTCCTACTTCAAGAATTTGAAGACAAAGAAGCATTTTATACAAATGACGCTCCGCATCTACGCTCAATGTGGACGATCCTAGAATACACAATTATACAACAAAGTAAATGCTGATGAATCTATTTCTGTCAAATATTTACTATCAAAAAAACAAAAATCAATAAACAATGTATGTCGTATATCAATAAACAATGAACTAGACGTAACGGGTTTTTATTGCAGGAATCGATCAATGGGTTATAAATGAAGAAAAAACCACGGAGTACCATTAAATTAGAGGGTGGAAATTGAAGATAGAGGTGACAAACTACCCCTTTTGGCTTTTTCAATATATCTCGTAAAGAAAGCAAAATTTAGATATATCCCTTATAAAACTTTTTGTAGAGAATAAAATTTCCCATCGGAACATAATTTTCTGAATATTTTTTTGAGTTTAGATAGGTATAGGCATAGCGCGCGATGAAGCCAACTGAAACTTCTGTAGAAACTTCCTCATTGTTAGCGCGCTAGTAGCATGCCGAAATAGTAGAAACAAACTTGACAAAAAAAGTGAAAATTTCGATTTTTTGATTTTTTTTTCGCCTTTTTTTTGGGTTTAGATAGGTATAGGCATTGCTTCAGATAAAAAAAAGTAGATTAAATATTCTTTAAAATGGTGGGCGGAACATCCTTTTGAATAAAAATTGACCGAGATATGGCCATTTGAACCTACCTTTTTTTTTGCATTCCATCCCTCTTGTACGAATATTGTTTTCGTTCGCACTTTATTGAAAAACTTAGTGTTTTACTCAGATAAAAAAGTTTTTTACGTTTATTATTTAGTAATACATGACAATTTCAACAAATGTTTGGTTTAATTATCAATATTCAAACGATACGAACTAGAATTTTATAACTAAAAACAATGTACGACTTTAACCATACATGGAAATATTCTTACGTGACAATGCAACTGAACAAGATATTAATTAGCTCTGCATCGGAATACATTGCAATTGCAGCTTGTTTGTATGGAGCAAAAATGAAGATGAGTCTAAGCAACTGTCGATTTCTAAAGTTTTGTAAGCTGTCTCAAAATGCCATGGCTCAAAATGAAAGGAAATATCTTGGACCCTCTGAGTTGGGGTTGCAAAAGGTCTAAATACGGGTTAATTGCGATTCGCACAACGGCGCCTCCAGCGCCAGAGATTTTGCGTAAAGTTGCTTGTGGTGGCACTACGGGTTGCCATGGTAACTGTGGTTGCAGAAAAATGAATATTACTTGTTCAATTTTTTGTAAAGGATGCATGGGGATTAATTGTGACAATATACAAGCAGCTGATATTGCAGTAGACGATATTACAAAAGATATAGGTGATGATATCGATATGCAGTTTGACAATATTATTGCTGAAACGTAGTAGCACCATTGTTCCAAACATTAATTTATTGTAATTATCATGTATTACTAAATAATAAACGAAAAAAACTTTTTTAATTGAGTAAGACAATATTTTTTTAATAAAATGCCAACCAAAACAATATTAGTACAAGAGGGATGAAATGAAAAAAAAGCTAGGTTCAGACGACCATGTCTCGGTCAATTTTCATTCAAAAAAATTGTTCCGCCCACCATTTTAAAGGAAATTTAATTTACTTTTTTTATCTGAAGGAATGCCTATATCTATCTAACCCAAAAAAAAAGTTACAGGCGAAAAAGCAAAAAAAATCAAAGAATCGAAATTTTCGCTTTTTTTCAAGTTTGTTTCGACATCAAAAAATGTTAAAATAATCAGAAAATGGTAATCTGATGGGAAATTGATTCTCTACAAAATGTTTCATAAGAGATATATCGAAATTTTGCTTTGCTCACGAGATATATTGAAAAACCAACAGGGGTAGTTTTTCACCCCTATCTTCATTTTCCACCCTCTAATTTAATAGCACTCCGCGGTTTTTTATTCATTTATAACCAATTAACCAATTCCTGCAATAAAAACCCTTAGTTCCTTATTGCCCTGTTTTTTAAGACATAGGTAATCAATAGCCTAAAAGGGAAAGAAGCCTAGAAGGGAGACAGAAAAATAATTACCATTATAGAATAAAGCAAAAGAGGTGCAAAACAGATTTTTTAAATATAGTTGTAGGTCATGGTGATACGTGCATAGATATGATTGCCAATTAATTCAGACATTATTATTTATGTATTTTACGATTTTTAAATAAAACGAAGTGCACCTTAAGGGACACTTAGAGAGAAGTTGAAACATTTCTCCATAGAGAAGCAGCTGGGCAAGAGAATGGGTATTTTTTGTATCCGCAATCCGCAAGAAAAATTATAATATCTTTTAAGAGCATGTAAAAATTAATAATAAAATAAAATGAAATAAGCGTGTAAAAATTTTGCATAAAAAGTGTGTAAAAATTAACAATAAAATACAATAAGATAAGCCTGTCAAAATTTAGCTGGCTGTGGAAATTTCCATTACATTAAAAGATCTTAAAAGGTCCAGTGCCTTATAAGCTTCCTGTGTGAAGGCAGATGCAATTCTCATTAGTGATTAGTAATCCCCAGTAAATCAGCTTAGAAATATTTTTATCTTTGTATATATTTTAGTTCAAATGTATAATGTAAAATGTTTGCCACACGTTTGGACGTACAGTCCCACGCGGACTGTACGTCCAGCCCGTGACGGACGTTCGCTGGCAGCGCCGCGATAGTGTTCTAATTTAACTTGTCATTTTACTTTTGCACGTAATGTGCCCATATTTCACCAAAAAATATTGCTACTCTAAATGTACCTACTAATAAAAAGAAATATCGCTTACTACTTTTTCCCTGTCAAATTCTTGAATTGCTGTGCATCTTTCCACATATAATTAGTATGTATAAATATCAATTTATTTTTTTATGCATTGAATAAGATCGTTGCGAAGCTAATATTCTACACTATTTAGCTATGAAAATTTCAGGCCGATATCTTAATTTTTAGCAACATTACTGGGCGAGATAAAGAAAGCTGTGAATTACGTACGCTTTTATTAATTTTGAGAAATAAAAAATTTTCAGGAACCTCGCAATTTCGGATTAAATCGCGAACTCCAGAAATAGATTTAACAGAAAATTTGTCATTGAGTGACCTTGCACTCCTCTTTTAAACAACGAGATATGCGGCGTCAGATTCCCGACTGTAATGCTGCTTAAACAAACATTCTTAGAAACAAGTACAAGCGAAACTATTTACATTATTATACGATATAATAACAAACAAGATTATATTCTTCATTCAACAAAGGAGACGTGTGTTCCAAATCCATCTCAAAAAGGCCATTGAAAATATTTAAGTAAAAAGCGTATCACATGCCTCCCAAGGAACTCAAATTTATGAAGCAAAATTATAGAAAAGGAAAGATTCGTTATAGGCAGATGTATGGAAAGATCCACATAAGAAATTCACTGGGCAAAGCTAATCAAGATTTTGCGGAACGACTAAAATGGTGTTCTAACGAACAGATGCGCCTTAGCTCCATAGCCTGACGCGATTTGTCACGCCGAGATTTTCTATGCCACTCACCAAGGTGTACGTAGGCAAATGCGTTATGTCGTGGAAGACGCAAGAACGTTAGGACTCACAAGATGTTATTGTTGCACCTCTTTGTGTATTTATAGCCTACATATATTTCCCAGAATGGTGGAATTTATCAATTAAGTGCCTTAAGATCATTTTAACAGGAACTGCTCCCCCTGTATTATTTTATGTAAGTAGCTTCTCATCGGCTCTATATCCAATAATATCCATGCCAACTAGACAACCACGTGTATATAATTAATTGTTTCAATGTACAGTTCAAGTTATATACGTCTATTTTTGTATTTGTATTTTAACACCCTGCTATCACTTATAGTACAAAGAACATTAGTGATCATTAGACAGTTATATTACAAATTATATAAATATAACAGAATATATTATATATATATATATATATATATATATATATATATATATATATATATATATATATATATATATATATATATATATATATATATATATATATATATATATATATATATATATATATATATATATATATATATATATATATATATATATATATATATATATATATATATATATATATATATATATATATATATATATATATATATATATATATATATATATATATATATAAATACAGAACTTTAATCGGCAATCAAATTCAATAAACACAATAAATAAAAATTAGATTAAATACAGCAGCCTGCAACTAACAAACAGACTATATTATAAGCGCAAGCAAACACGTGCCTATGACCAACGAACAGAGTATAGCGGAACGCCAATCAGCTACGCGCATGATTGGTCAAAACGTAATATCCTTATAACTAAATAATTAATCGCCACAAAAATTGGTTTCAAGTGAAATTACAATAGACAAGTCGTAATAATAATTATAAAATATATCGATCACTAATAAACTATGTCTAGATTAAAGGATTAATGCAAAAACATAAGTGTAAATAAGGGTTTCAAGAGTTTTAGCTAGGAAGCAATCGTAAAATGTCAAGGGAACGCGTCACACAGAAAGTGAAGTTACACGACAGAATGTGAATTTAACTGTGTGATCTAGTATCTAGTATTCAAAATTATATGATATGATAATCAAAGTGTAATAGTTTTAAGTGAAATTAAATATTATGAATCAATATGATTGGCCAGATCAAAATAACATAACAGGAAAAGAAGTAGGTAACTAGGAAGTTGCATTTGTTTCTTATTATGGTACATCCGTAGAAACTATAATCATTATTAACAGTCTAGTTATGGCGTTCAAAGAAGTATCAGCCACGCTCCTAAATTTCATGAAAATTTATTATAAAATAATTGTAAATTTAAAGTAATAATTGTTAGTTTGTGCTAAGTAAGCAATAATACCAGTGTAAATGGTCTAGAAGCAGAAAAAACTGCATGTATAAGTGTTTTCGTCATTTTTACAAGTAAGAAGTGAGAGGCTTGGTAGCGTTCTAGCCCCGTAGAAGAAATTTGCGATTAATATCAAACAAGAAAAGAAAACAATATTTCACAGTAATTAACGTAACAGAAGATTAGAAACTACTATAGGAATAAGTAATAAATTTGAGGGTAAATAAATCCAAAGGCGAGATCCAGCAAAGGCAGTCAGCATTCCAGAGGCAGCGCAGCGACATCCCGCTAGATGACGCCACCACCAGAGCCCAACAGCATTTGTTAGTTCGTGTACCACGGAAACCAAGAAAGTGATAAGTTTTGTGCGTGGTGATAAAGGGATTAACATATTTTTTCAAGGTAATAAACAATTCAAAATTTGCTAGTATTAAGGAATATTATGTCAGAGGACTTGGTCCCATGTAATAGATTTAAGTTACGTAGGTTTTGTCGCAGGATAGGAATAAGGTTCTAAGATTTTGTTTATTTTTATTAATCATATCTGATAATAAACAGAGTCATATGCAATCAACTTCTTCTTTCTTGAGATAGAATACAATATATATGTACTTACTTCTTTTTCTTATATAAACTGCAGACCTTGTAATATATGAGCGCTAGTCCACAATGTTAGTGAACACTTTTTGATTTCACTATTTATTAAAATTATTTGCTTTTATATATTGCTTTATATATACTTACTGCTATTATTACTTAATATTGCTTTATATATAATGCTTTTATATATAATTACTTCTATATATTGAAATTTTAAAATATTAATTATCATTAATTTTGCATATATGAACATGAAGTCTCTTGGTCTTTAAGGAGAGTTCAAAATAGACTTGCATCCTGTTGTATGTTACTTTAAAATGTAAAATTTATTTATATTGCAAAAATTGTCTTACGGATTATTGAGTTTGAAACTTGTTTTAAAATTAAATTATAGAATAAGAAGATGGTTTGCAATTAATTAGTACATCTGTTTATTTTCGTAAGATAAAATTTTTAAATGGTTTAGAAATATTTAAAATTAAAATAAAATATATTAACCTAACTACACCTATCCATATATTAGATTACTAAAATATTACCTGGAATAAATGCACAAAGAAACAATTTATAAAGATCTACAATGATTAAAATTAATTAAAGTTTGTTTGTTGCATTTGAAATTCTTTGTTTTTCCTTTGTAAACAAACCTCGAAACAAATCACAAACGCACTGCACTGTCATCATTAACGCACTGCAATCATCGCCAATTTTTCAGGATTATCAGGAAAAATTGCAGAGCTCAAAAATCCTAATATTGCGTTTTCCATTGTGGCAGTTTTTAAATTCGCTTTTGTAGAGATTGGTGTTCATTAATGAAATTATTTTTTCATGCACCTGATTTTTCAAATACAAATCATATTCACGGTTTATCGCAGGTTTGAAGCAACCAAAAAATTATAAAACGTAAGAAATTTAATCTATTTATTCTCCAAACGGTTAATATTAACTGTTCTGGGGATTCCATATGGAGGAAGCAAAATTAATGTTGCTAAATAAATATGCATATTATAACGCTGCAATTAATTGGATTGATATTATGAAAATCTTGGCATCTAAGAAGTAAACAGATACAACTTTTCTTAGTGAAATATTTTTGTATATATTATATTAGATTGACTAAATTGAGTCGATAATAATTTATATTTGTTTTATAATTTAAAAAACATAAATTATTTTTGTATTTTAGTTTTAATTGAATAATTAAATACTGAAAATTCACCTAACAAAATGTTGTATAGAATGCTGACTATAGCCAAATATTTCATTGGTATAATGAATTATTAATGATATAACGAACTGAATATTAATGAGTTTTAATTGGTTGGTCGCAAGCGCCTTCAATATTAATAAAACTACGGCGTACACTATATAATATAACAAATATGTTTACAGCAGTTAAAATAAAATATTAAATATTTTTTTACATATATAGGTATACAGTGCGTTAGAGAATTGACGGAAATTCAATATTTCTTAAGACTGCCGTTTCTGTCTAATATGCTTATTTTGATGGAATATACAATAAGATGCCGCACCACGTGTTCCGGATATGACTTCATAGATGATATTTTTTTTTAAATAGGAACACTACGAGTATATACTTTTACAGCAGATTCGTGTAGATGAGCTGTAGAAGTAGATGTTTTGAAATATAGCATTATTTATATATATTTTGAGAAACAGCGGTTTAAACATGTTTTAATAAAAAAAAAATGATGCTGTATTACAAACAACAATTGAAAGACGCAATATAATTTTTAACCCTAGAATGCTATCATCAACCTAAAATATACTAATACTATCGATACGTACATTTTACGTATATGCTATTATTAAATCTAGAATGGGTGTTAACTCTGGACCCTAAATATTGCAAGATTAGTTGGATACACATCTGCAAAACTTTGAGCATGGAATTAAATTTTTCTCTAGTGTTTAGTAATATGGAATGCTGGTATTCCATATTCGCACCCCTTTTTCTTAATAAGTGTTGCACTGCAGCTCTCCAAATTTTTGGCGGCTATCCAAAGCAAGCGTCACATATTAAATATCTCCTTTTGCCCGGTTCCCATCTCAGAGGGAAAGAACTCACAGGACGAAATGCTGTCGGTGCTACTCTGATTATCTCCTGGTAAAGATGAACTTTCATAAATAGATAAAACGAAAAAGAGGCAACAGGTTTAAGAACGAAAAGAAACCTGAGCATTGGAGAGCCCAAAGGCAAAATTGCACCTTAAAAGCAACAACAATTTAAACATAAACCTGAAGCTGAAGACCTATCATCTGAAGAATAAGCTGGGTGCAAAGTGCAAAGACGATTTAGAGAGAGATTTAGATTTTTTTGAGATGAACTCCTTTCAACAAGCCAAAGGGGTAAGTTATGGGTCTAGTGCCTCATGTGTTACATGTAGGCATGAAATAAATGCACAAGTGCGGAAAAAGATGAATACGTCTGACATGGTGCAAGTAGTTTATGCGGAAGTTTTGTACTTTGGATTTTTTTGTCTTGACATTGTTCTAATTTTTTTTTAAGTATGAGGATTTGGTTATATTTGATTAACGGCACTTATTCCTAACTATTTTAGGTGGGGCCTCGTCAGGTTTAGGTATGCTTTACCTTTTTATTTGGAATATGTGTATAATAAACAAAATGGTATTCCATATTTTCACCTACTTAATTTAAGTCAAAAAATAAAACAGGATTATCAGGACGACAATGTGGCAGCTAATACCTAATTTTTTGTTCGAATTTTTTTCATCAACGCAGACTCCTGGGGCATATTTTAGCTACATGCTATTATTTTGTAGGAGGGACGCCCGAGGGGACGCCACTAAACTAATAGAAATACAGAAATAGGAAGGGATGGAGGCATCAATTTCTGGAAGCCTTTGGTACCGGTCTAACATATACACAGCTTGGCATCAATGTCAATATATTGTTTTCTTTCTAGTACCTGCATCATTTTGCCATATCGATGCCTTATTTTTAAACCGACCAAAGATTTGCACTTATATAAAAAAGGAAGTACCACATTCGCATAATTACCAAAAGAACTGAGATATCAAAATTAATATTTAAGTAAACAATAAATCTATTTCTAAAAAATTCAATTCAATTTATTATGATTTGTTGAGAAACAAAAATACTATACTAGGAAGGGATAAAAGAGGTATTGGAGTTTCATCACTGATATATCCCAGCTCTATTGGACATTGTGGCATATATCTTCGGTTGCATTCATTACTCTTAATTGAATTTGATAAAAACTGTATTAAATAATATCAATATCTGAGGCATTTTGTGTATACGAGTATTTGTAATAATTTGTATGTGTATACGAGTATTTGTAAAAAAAAGAAACATTTTTAAGAGAAGAAATTTACACTTTTCGGAATGAAACTGAATTTTGACCTAAAGCAAACGCCATTTCTATAAATGAAAATTAATAAAACATTATTATAATGCATAAAACAAACCAGACAGAATTAAATTTCAAACAGTTATTCTTAAGGTTCAAAATAAAATTTCAGCAGATTCTTAATTAATAATGAAATAAATGCATAAAAATAACTAAAAAATACGACACATGCATACAATTTAAATTGCTAAAAACGATAAATGTAAAATTTTATTCATATATTCCTTTAATTATAAGAATTAAATATAAAAACGATCAGAATATAACTTTTAAAGCTGCGCTGTCAGACAAGTTATTATGGTTCTCGAAGGCGCTGAGCCGCAGGTATATCAACCAGGTACATTGTTCCAATAATTGTAACTGCTTCTAGCCACCACGAAAGTAAAATAGCTATAGCCTTCTTATTCTTTAAGATAATAAAATTTTTCGAATGTGGGTTTGTAGCAAAGGCAATAGGCGACAAATATTGTTTCAAGTTTTTTTTTGGTTATTAGCGCAGGAAAATGGGTGGGAAAAACAATGAAAAGGAAACAATAATTTTAATTTCCTGATTTGCAATTTTTAGAGTGGGAACTTAGAGTTACCTAAAAAAGAGACGTAATACATATTATTTTAAATACAAATTTGAATCGAACTAAAAAAAATTATTATAATCAAACAAGGGGTTACGGAGATACAGCGACCCGTCAATTTAACATAAAATCAAATATGGCGGCCTTCCTCCCACGAACTGGGATGTCCACCATGTTTTATTGATATCCGTATGATTCCAAACAAGGTTCTGATGTCAAACTCTCTCCACGTTATAGGGCAGAGCTTTCCATTGTAGGGGAGGTACTAAATAATTAAAGAGGTAATAAATAAAGCGATAAGTTTTGAAACGCGCGCCAATATTTTAGGATATTGATGGGACCCCGATAAAAGGGGGGCGAGCGGTACCATCGCTCTTTACCTTATAGGCCGGGACCGCATCGTAAGGAGTAGGCTGCCCGTTTCACGTTTCACGTGACCATCCTTACAAATGTGATCAGTGTCATATTTGTATACATAGCATATTTGTTGTAATTAAATTTAAATTAAAGTCGTTTATTGTACTAATATTGGTAAACTTTTTTGAAATATCCAATCCAGACGTAAAAGGTATATCTCCCTATTATGTATAGGTGAATTATGAGAGAGAGTAGTCATAGAATCTACAATAATAATGGATTTCAAGGATTTAGTCGGGTTGTTTGGGCAAGGTATTAAGGATAAGTAGGTTAGTTTTATTTATATAATACCTTTAATCCGAGTAATCTGATATATGTGTTACATATCCACTCTTGTATAATAAAGGACCTCTCTAATAAAAACGTAATTATTTATAACGACCTATTTGGATGGTGAAGATGTCACTTCCTCGTTTGTTTGTTTATCTACCGTATAAGAAGATTTATATTAAATTTCCGATTATTAGCCATTACAGTGGTTTGCCAGCGCAGTAGGGAAAGAAATAGAATAATAACAGAAGTCCTTCAATATATTATGTAATGCGAACTATACTTACACTAGTAGTTAGGTACATGTTTTCTATATCATTTGCACACATATTACAACTCTTGCAATTGATAATACTGGACTATCTATGCACGAGAATTTTGAATATGAAAGTAAAGTAATACCCTCAGGCTTAAGCGACCATACCGTGCAAATATTAAATATATTTTGAGGATTAAAAAATAAAATCATCAAATAACGCAGTTTACCACAGGGTGATGAATAAACGGAATATACAGACTTTTGAAACCCGTTTAAGTAGTGAAAGTTGGATAGAAGTTTTCCAATATGATCCTGACTTATATAATAAATATTCTTAAATATAATTATGTACCATCTTATGATGTGTTTTTTTATTAAGAAAGCGAGACAGACGATTTGTCATTGGGACGATGTCAAATATACATTGGGTTACCAACAAGAAATCTATATCTATATCTTCAAGTAAATTAGAAATACCTTTATTTTAAAAATATAAAAGATTATAATGAATAGGATAAAAATATTTATAAGGAATAGGATACAAAATTTCATGTAATATTGTAAGTGCACTAATGACAATAATAACAAGCATCTCGAAGTAGATAATAGAAATATTATTTGTCGATTGCAAATTAGCAAAGATTTTAATAAATATTTTAATACCAAATGTAGAAATGCCGAAATTAAATACCTACCTACAGTAATTATAAATACGTTTCACCTGGTGCCCTGAATGCCCTGGTGCCCTGAATGCTGGTGCCCTGAGGGACGCCGGCATTTTGGGGATACTTATTGGATTATTGGATAGGGACGATTTGACCAGGACTTGGAAGGTTCGGTTTGATAGGTAGGACTTGAGGAAGGAACTTAGTTATGGAGGGAAACCTAGCCGTGCAAGCTTAGCTATATGAGCCCCTCCTGCCAGATAGTGTCGAACGCTCTTGACATGTTTAGCAGGAGGAACACTGTATTTTTACATTTTTACTCTTATTAAAGTTACGGGTTATATCCATAGCTATTCTTGTTGCTGCCAGTATCGTGTTGTGCCCTGGCCTAAATCCGAACTGGTTGTCGGATGTGATATTTTGTTCCTTATCCACTCTCTCTAACCTGCGGATAAGTATTCTTTCCGTTAATTTAGACATGGGAGTAGGCTGATTGGTCTATAAGATTCAGGTGTGTGGTGCAGATTTTGTTTGGTTTGAGTATGGGGATTACAATGGTATGTTACCATTTTTCTGGGAAGTATTGATGTACTAACATGGCATTGATCAGGTATGTAAGCTGTACTATTGTTTTCCTCGGCAGATTTTTGAGCAGCATGTTGTCAATCCCGTCACATCTAGGGGCTTTATTATGCGGTAGTCTCTTTATTTATTCTGCTACTTCGCTTGGACTTGTGAGATATTTTCCTAATTTATTGTTTGGTATTATGACTTTTTATATGTTATTTGCTTCCTGAGTAATTTCATTTTATTCTTCGTTCTTGTCCAAGTCTAAGTTTGGAAGGTTTTTGCTTTCGCTAATCTGCTTAATTCACACAGAGAGCACGAAAGTTGCCGCTGTCTATCACGGATAGAAGCAGACTCCCTGATGCTAAACAGAACAGACCGACATTTTCCTAAAAAAATACTCAATATTGTGAAACATCGAGGAAAGTATCTAAATATTAGCAGAACGGCGCGCAGCAAAGTTTCATCCCAATAGTGTCTACATTACAAGACTTGTCTCATCCTATTGGTCTAAGCATCTAGAAAAGGATATTAGTGTGGGAAAACGACAGAACACAAATTAATAAACAAAGCGTACCACAATTTCGCCGAAATGAACCCTGAGATCAATTTTCAAACGGTTCAAGCCCCACACTTTTTCACCATTATTATCAAGAGATTAAACCACTAAAAACGAATTTCGGACACTTCTCACAAATAACAACTGTTTGATGCCACACAAATATAACGAAGAGCTTCTTCAAAACATACGCAACGTTGCCAGATCTCAAATTAAATACAAGTAACAAAACAACTATCTGAAACAGGTAATGAAAACAAGAATTGATCTCACTTTTCCAGCTGAGATTTATCACAAATTAATATCAGTGTCTGTTATTAAACATAAGAATCGAATGACCAAGTGGATAGCATAATATCAACTTCATTTTTTAGAGTAAATCTGTGTACCTTGTGAAAATTTTTTAAACTTGCTACATGACACAAGTTTATTTTGACTGACAGATAACATTGAAGTTACGTTGTTACATGATGTAAATAATCATTTCAGTAGATGCTTGTTCCTCTAAATTTTCAACATTACTTTTCTAGTCTATTACTGCTCGAAGATAATTACTCTAAGGGTAATTAGAACCAGAATAAAAACCTCATATAATGTATGTACATATATAATACTTTCTACTCATCAAAAGCCGACAGTAGGTACCCATATACCTACAAAAACATGGTTTCCTGGAATGAAGACATGATATTAGACATATCTATTAAGTATTTATAAAACACGATATTTCAGAAAGATACAGCAGCAACCCATAAAGAATTATAGGAACAATTTTAAAATATATTACTGATATTTAATTTAAATGATGCTAAGTATAGATACCTATACACATATCTTTGTGTAACGAATATCCAATTCCTATAGTGCATCAGCTAAGAGTCAAGTTAATTTATTCATTAATGATTTATGCATTTTCTGAGCCGAAGTGACTAATCTTCTCTTTATAGACGACGCGACCCATCGATTATCTTCATTATCTGTGAAAATCAATGCCAATGACCGCAAAATGAAATATTTTTATATTTAATTAATGATATCCTCCAAGAATGTAAATATTAATAGTCTTAATAGGCTCTGTAGGTATCCTCTTTCGTCTACCTTACCTGCCTGATATCGCCACGGTCAAATATTTACTATATAAGATGAACTGGTTGTAATCGGACCCTATAAACACTTGTTCTGATGTAGCTGGTATTTATTACTGTTGACAGAGTGGTATTCAAAATATTATTTATGAATGGCTGGCATATACTTATCGTATTTACATATCATACAAAGAGGGAGGTTCTAATTTTGTATTCTATATAAACAAAGTAACAATATAATGGAGTCACTGTATAGCCATTGTATCTCGTACAATGTGGGCCGTCAGACTAGTTTTATTGGGTTTTATACGCATCTAATTTTTATTTAAATATCGAATCCATTATAAATTTGTTGCAGAAATATAGTTTATTAACATATGTATTAGCCGTGTTGGACGTATCTGTTTTCTACTTGGTGAAAAATTATTATGGATCTTCCATAATTGCATGTATTCTCTCATAAGCTGTACCTACACTTGCTACTTTATCTAGATTATACTGACATGATTTACATACAAAATGACGTGATTTACAGATGGTCTTATAATAATCATCTATTTGACAAACATAAGACCACTATAGAGAGTCAGAGGTTAGGTTGCATATAAAAGTATTAGTGAGTACACAAGAAATAGTATATTATTAAAAGAGCAATTAGTTATAGCCATTTCAACTCCAAATCACAATTTTTCATCCTCGAATTATATATGGAGTATAATATAGCCTAGATTGTGAAAGACTGAAGTTTTGAGAAATTTTTGTTTTTCATTTTGAAAAAAATTGCGTGTCATGCGAGTCGCAGAGGTGGCTTATCGGGTCAAATCTCTTAACATTATTTTTTTTGCAACTAGGCAAAGTTTTATGCTTGTATCACGATGTGGCGTTTTTCCTTGATATACGTTGGGTAGGCATTTTGTATTAAATTATTATTTATGTCTTCTCGTTTTGGTGAGTTAAATGGTGATATACACTCCCCGGCACAAAATTCCGTCACCCTAAAATTTTGCCCAATTTTGATGTTTTATAACTTTTTTATTTTTCATCTGATTTTCATAATTTTTTTACCAGTCTGTAGATCAGTTCATTGTGTGTCTTTTTAATTATTGTAATAAGTCATATTTTTCGTCCAGGCAATATTATACAGGGGTAAATCAAAGTGTTGTTTTTTGTCGTAAACTCAAAACACCCTGTGGAAAAATTGAGGCGAATAATTTTGTTTACAAACTGTTTGCTGCCATCTTAGACGTATTGTAAACATTTTGTTTTTTGTTTCATCCCATTATCTCATTTCTTCTGCGAGCAGCAAAATTTTAAATGAAACGCTGATTTCAAGCTTATTTTTATTAACAAAAACATCCACTAGGTATATCACAAAATTAATTAACAAAGACAAATTTTAATAACGTGTATGTCCTCCTCTCGCAGCAATGACAGCTTGCATTCTTCGTGGCATCGAATTAATAAGATTATTTATTCTGTCTTGAGGAATAGCCTGATATTCTTCTGTCAGCGCCAGCCGTTAGTCTTGCAAGGTTAGTGGTTGCACAGGACGGCGACGGAGTGCTCTTTTAAGAACATCCCAAAGATGTTCGATTGGGTTGAGATCCGGGCTACATGCGGGCCAGTCCAATCTTGGAAGTCCAACCTCATCCAGATATTCGCTCACTACCCGTGCAACGTGAGGTCTAGCATTATCATGCATTAATGTAAATTGGTTCCCAATGAAAGGAGCAAATGGAACAACAATTTCTTGGAGGATTTCCTCAATGTAACGGTGGGCGGTTAGTGCTCCATTTTCAACAAATACAAGGTCAGTACGTGCATCGGTAGAAATACCCGCCCAAACCATGACTGAACCACCGTAATATTGCAGTCGCTCAGATATGGTGCAGTCTGCATATCTTTCATTTCTACGTCTGTATACCCGTTCACGATCATCCGGCGATCTTAAACAAACCCTGGATTCATCTGTGAATAGTACGTTTCCCCACTGTTCTACTGTCCAGTCAGCATGCGCTCTTGCAAATCTCAGTCGGTGTTGTCGATGCCGAGGAAGCAATTTTGAACATACTGCTGGCCTTCGTGAATGCAATCCTGCTTCTAACAATCTTCTACGTATCGTTCTTTCACTTACACTTACTCGACGTACCATTTGCAAGTCATTTTTTAGATACACAGCAGTAGCTCTTCAATTTCTTAAAGAACTCATAATGACAAAGTGATCATCAGCTTGAGTGGTCATTCTCCTTCTGCCAGAGCCTTGCCGCGTAATAAAGTTTCCCGTCTGTAGATACCTATTCCAAACATCACAAACTGTAGACCGCGCAATTCCCAGAGTACGGGAGACATAACTCTTATTGCGGCCATCCTCTATTAAGGCAACAATTCTACCTACGTCTGCTGTAGTTACCATGATGACAACACACTAAATTAACTGTACTGTCAAATATTCTGTCACAATAACCGCGTATTTAGCCAACGTCGATGTTTTTTAATTAAAAATGATGAAATTAACAGCGTTTCATTTGAAATTTTGCTGCTCGCAGAAGAAATGAGATAATGGGATGAATCAAAAAACAAAATGTTTACAATACGTCTAAGATGGCAGCAAACAGTTTGTAAACAAAATTATTCGCCTCAATTTTTCCACAGGGTGTTTTGAGTTTACGACAAAAAACAACACTTTGATTTACCCCTGTATAATATTGCCTGGACGAAAAATATGACTTATTACAATAATTAAAAAGACACACAATGAACTGATCTACAGACTGGTAAAAAATTTATGAAAATCAGATGAAAAATAAAAAAGTTATAAAACATCAAAATTGGGCA